>UCOM01000922.1:0-56369 GCA_900474385.1 Ormyrus pomaceus
GTCACTCTCCGCGAGCAAACGGCTCGAATTCAAAGCTCGCTACGTCTCGGCCGTCTTCGGTCCCGCTCGGCTCATTGCAGAGCGAGCGGCTCTCCTCGCGCGCGGCTTGACGGAATTGTCTGCCGCGCTCTTTCTCTCTCGTACTCGCGGCGAGAGTGTATACAAGATCAGCAGCGGCTGACCGTTCGTTCGCGCGGCGACGTATAACTTGCGGGCGCACAACCAATAGGTTTCTCTAAATACGCGACTCGGTTAACAAACTATTTCTTTTATATTTTATTTTGTTATATTTTGCTCGCCGGCCCGTACCGCTTTCTCGGCCGGCGAACGTCATTCTTTCTCTTTCTTTAAATAAATTTCTCTTTTGTTTATTGTTTAAATCGCGCGTTTTGATTAATAAGACCTGAATCTATCCTCCGATCCTTTCCGCGTTTCCCGACGGAATTTCCCTTACCCGGCCGCCTCCGCGCGCGGGTGAGTTCGTATGCTCACCCCCAACTATCTGAATTAGCCGAGCAGAAGGAGAGGTAAAGGTAATCGGTGACACCACCAAAAGCACGGCATTGCACCGCCGTGCGTATGTAGCCGGAGTAGTGTTCGGAGGGCAATCCCCGAATAATTACCCCGTTACATACTTAAAAAACACGTGTACTTCAGAAGGAGAGAGGTCGTCGTGCTCAGGAAGGTTGAAAAATAAATTTTTGAAACAGTGGACGTAAAATGCCAGTTTCGCCCCCCTGTAATCGTAAAATAAAAATTAACGAAAATATAAATGCTTGAGAATATAAAATGATTTGGTTGATTTAGTTTACTTGTTTTAGTTTATTTTACGACCACGAAGTCGTCAAACTGGCATTTTATGACCGCAAAAGCAAACGCAAAAGAGACATTGTACATCCATAATGCATTAAAATAGTATTTTTCATGCAAGGACTTCAAATATTTTGCTTAAGGTACGAACACTATTTTTTTCTATGCTAGGTGGAAAATGACCGAATACCTGCTGTACCAGTCTTCGTATATCATTCGAAGCATGAAACCACACTTTACACCCAAGGTACAAAAAATACTATTACAGTACCCAAAATAAATACTTTACCGTAATAAGAATTGTTATTGAATGTCTAGTTTATGCACTACTAAAGAAGTTAATAAGTCAATGCTTCTATATATAGAAATCATTTTATAATTATCTAATATTGAGCGTGACAAAGATGATCTGTCGGCGAAATCGTACGTAAATTATAAAAAGATGTAAATATAAATAGATATGGGAGCGTCCACCAATAACCAGCTACCGAACATGTAATATATGTTTAAAATTCATCATTTCATATCTAACGAAACATTTGTTTATTTCAAAACGCTGGATAGATCTGATCCGGTCGAAAATTCTTATTTCTTAGATTTCTCGAAAATTAGACATTTATTATCTAAGACGTAGCTCAATCATTTCACTACTACAATAATTAGTCTAGTATAATAATAGGAGTCCATCATTTTAAAGAATCAAATTATCCAAAAGCATCCTTATTTTAAATAATTGACATAATACATACATAATAATAAGATAGCATAATTTATTGCATCCAAAAAACTATAAATTACTATAATAGTATTTTTCATCACAAATCCGCAAAATGCGATTTTGCGTCCGAGTATCCCGGAGATTTTTCGAGGCCGAAAAATTTGCGTACGTGTTAAGAACATTATTTTTCAGTATATTTTAGCCGCGTAATTCGTTTTTGCGTCCTGGTTTTGCGGACGCAGAATGCCATTTTCAAGTATATATGTCCGCAATTAGCAATAACTTATGAACACTAACTGATTCCAAATAGAAAATAGTTCAGGATATTCGATGAACAAATGCACGCCCTTTAGAGGAACCTATCATGCCATGTAATGTAGTAAGAAATTCATAGTCTTATGAACGAACTATAAAATTTTACTAACTTTCAAATCAACTGATAAATCATATAATACCGCCTAATTTAACAAGACACGTAAAACGTAATGTTAATTACTTTGGTAAGTTTTAACTTAAATTTAACCTTTTAATAAATAAGATAATAGTAATTGTTTCATAACATTGCATTTATAATATAAATTAATTGTTTCATTATTTCTATCTTCTCTATGAGAAAGCATTGCGCCAAAATCAGTTGGCAGCGTTTTTACAAATATTTCTAAATCTGCCCATAGAACTACCATAAAATGTACCCTGATTATATTAATTGCATAATGCCGAAGTTTACACATAATTTAATATACCTTAAGCATGAAAAAGTTATGCAAACGCGCACAGAGAAGTGGATGTGACAGAAACAGTGTTTCTGGGAAAAGCAATATTAGTCGAGTAAATATGCTTTTATATAATTACATTTTAACGTTACAAAATCTTTGCGATTTAGCAAGTAGTTACTTCGAAACTATTATTTGGTGTTATCATGAGAACATAAACATTAGCATTAGAAAAATCAATATAAAGATTAGAATTTGTAGCCAGTATTAGAAACACAAATGTTTCATTGTGTCAAATATGAAAAAACTACAATTAAAACAATTTTCTGTGTTAGAAATTTTCAAATTATATCCATTAAAAAATTAATTTATAGATAAATTATTAAATTAATGATCACTATTAAAATTAATGTGATCCAACGCAAAATATGAGATTATAAGAAATAAAATTTATTGTATTAATTTTAAACAAAAAAATATTATAATATCTCTATAACAACGATCTATCAAACGCAATGTGGAAATCACCGTCTTTCGCAGATTGTTCTTTAGGAAACCTTCATTTAGAAACTTGAGATATTTTCGATTTAAGGCGTGTACTTTCAAAATATGTATTTTTTAAAATAACCATTTTTAACCACTAACTTTTTGACTGTTTTTTCAGAAAAAAAAAAAAAATAACAGCACTATTAGAAATAGCAATCATTTATCGATTTACGTATTTTGTTTTTTGCTCGAAGTGATAGCGTTCGATTCTTAGAGAGTTAAGGTGGCTTCAGCGCGTGGTGCCGTATCAAGTCGGGGCGCCAGTGGGCACCTTCTTTGTTTTTGGCAATTTTGAAAATTTCAATTTTAGTGATTACCTCCGAACTCCTTTAGATAGTTTTAGAAAATCCTAGTTTCGTTAAAACATGAAAAAAATTGCCATTCTTATTACTTGTGTGTTTGTCTGCTCTTAGTGCACATGCGCAGAAGCATGTTTACAAAGTTTATTGCTAATATCTCTTTAATTTGATCGTTTACTTAGATTTAGACAACCGAATTAGAATCTCCATTAAAAAATCTTCAATTTGGTATACGATTTTATAAAAATGAGTTATTTATAATGGAATAAATACAAAATGAATATCTTTTCACATAAGGATACATGTTAAAAGTTAAGTTGACCTTGCATTTTCTCAACATAAATGAAAAGTCTAATGCTCAAAGAATATTTTTGTGAAGTTTCAGATATTTTGAATTTTTTATAAAAACTCGCTGAAGCCACCTTAATTTACATCCACGCTATCAACGTTTTATAATCTCATATAATGTAAAATTAACTTTGCAATGCGATAACTCGATGGGATTAATGTTTTCCTTCAGTTAATGAAAACTCTTATTTGCACGTTTTTTTACTGTAGGTTGATCCTTGACTTATCCTTGCCCCAATTGATAATTAGATAACGTGGATTTCTTTCCGCATGGAAACTGCTCCATCATTCTTACATAAAGTTTCTATGGAATCTTATTCAAAATCCAAACCAAGGGAGAATATTTACATTGCTAATGAGACATGAAATATGCGTATCAGCACGAATATGTAAGTTAATGATCTTTATTCAATTTGTCAGAAATATACATCTAATCTTGTTGCGGAAGAATAAATCAAGTTTCATGATAGTTATTTTTAACACATAATATTTTGTTATATCTGATTACTTGTTTTAATAATTCATCGTTTAGAGATTCAGTTATTAAAAGGTCAATTTTTCTAGAAAATATCTTTAAAACCAAAATATTTTTGAAAAAGCTTCTTTAATGATCGGTATAATCTTGTTCAATTTTACATGCCACGTTTTGTATAATAAAATTCTGTATATAAAAAAAAAAACTAAATTACAAAATTACCCGCTTACAATCTAAAAATTAACCCAATTCAGAAAAACACCCGCGTTAACGACAACAATTCTCTGCAATTTAAGTAATTCCATACACCGACAGCAATGAAAACCATTCACCGTTTTCCGATAACGGCTTTTTCGCTCCAATTTCCAAAACGGCCTAATTTTAGCCGTATCACTGGTCAAAAGGGCCTCTGTTGTATCAAGCATTTCAATCAGAATGCGTCGACAATATGAAATACATCGAATGACAATCATACCCTAGCCGAAAGGCATTCGAAATTAAGCCTTCCCCGTACATGCCGTTCCAAATACCGTACCAGGATTTGTCCCGGACGCGGCCGCAGACGCATAAGCTTGACCAATCGGCCAAACTGAATGAGGATTATTAGCGGGCGAAGTTGTGAATGGGTCCCTGGGTGTACTCGCGTGTATGCGTCGAGCAGCAATGGGCGACGTGTACACAGTTAAGTCGTGCATAACTCGCGAGGATGCTGGCTGCTCTTGCAAGAGGCAGATGGAAGAGAGAAGAAGCGAGAATGAGACGGGACTTTCGCTTCGCGGACGTTGCGCCAGGAGGATTTAAATAATTTATGACTTTTTGTTATTGATGCTTCTTGAATTGTTCGTGCGTGTTAACTGACGCGTAAGATTGAAGAATTGAAGTATTCAATAAAGTATTTTGAATTTTCATTGTGCAATATTGAAATATTTAAAGCAGTCATGCATCAAAATGGAAGGCATTTAAAGTCTTTAATATTAATGTTATTACGGAATTAATTTTTAATATTAATGTTGCAAAATTTAAATCGTCAATAAAACTTGCTTTAAATCTTTAAATAATAAATATTAAAAAAATTTTCAAAACTTAAATACAAGTATCAAATTTGACTAACTTTAAATTTTTTTGTAATAAATTTTAATACTAAAATTTAATAACCAGCAAATGTATAAAAATCATTTTTTTTTCTATTTTAAAATTCAATGACAATTATTTCTAAAATCATAATTTTTGCAAAGTTCGAACGATGAAGTAATTTGTAAAAATACAAGTCTATTTTTACAAAAACGACTTACGTAACTTAAAAAAATAACAGCTCCCACAATTACCGAAAAAGCATTCTCAGATTCAATCGAACCACCCCGAAGGCTGCGCCGAAAATCAGAGGCTGAATGCTTGATTTTACGACGTAGCGGTTCGAGGGTTGAGCAACGGCCGGGTTATCCGGCAGTCTCGCATCACAGACGAGCATCGCGCGTGCCGGGGATTAGGTAATCCGGAGCTCTGACGAGAATAGGGGCCAGCGGCACAATCGCGCGCGCGCGCGCACAGACACACACACGCGCACACGAGGGACTTTCGTGGGCTCTCTGCGGGTAATAACGACGGTAATGACCTTGGCGCGGACGTGTAGCCGACGCATAGCGGATTTCTGATGCGGGGATGGACTTGAGCCAGTTGGACCTCTGCGGCAGTTACGGACCTGGTCGTTGATCCTTGACGAATGGATTCGGCTGCGGTCATTCCTTTTTTGCTATCTTCTGGCGCATCGCCGGACTCGTCCGATACAAGGGATCCGCTGTTGTAGATCTTTTTTTGGCCGCGGCGCTGATTGGGATTATTACTCATTGTCTTGGCCTGGGAAGAGGAGGCGCAGATTGTTTCTTTGCAGGAGGCTCAACTTGTTAGGCATTGGTTTAGTTTCAATTGTTCGATTTTACTAAAAAGTGAAAAAGAAAGTTAGACTTTTTAAATGACACAATATTGTTCTGTAATAAAACAGAAAATAATTTTTAATTATTTTTCTACTTGAAAAATAATAAAAATTGTTACTGTTTCTTAGACATAAAAGATTTCATTTTTAAGATTTACTTTCATTACCGCTGAAGAATTCTAAACAGTAAATATTGTTAAAAATGAATTCAACAAAAATTAAATTTCTTACAAATATCAAACTCAATTATGGTAGATTGCAGAAAGGAAAAGGTGGTTACAAACAAGTATTTTCCATTTGCGCGCGAAAATACACAGAGGAAATGTAGAACATTGCATGTAGACGTTTTACGTGGAATAGAGTATTGACTATCGTTTTATTTACCCAACATGCGATATGTTTTATAGTTTCTTTAAGCTGTTACGTACGTAAACATTAATTGAAAGAAGTAAGTGTACATAATGTCGATAAATAAAATTGAATATTTCGTGAGTTTTTCGATGATTTAACGAAAACTAATAATACCAAAAATATATTCTTGTTTTTATATCTTTAGTTAGTAAATTCACTTTGGAGTTGAATCTTGAGAAAGGGATAGAAGGAAAATTTTCATTTACTAATTGTAGTAGACGTTTTCAACGTGTCGAAAATATAGCATAAATCTTTTGTTAACAAGATTGCTCTCTGATTTCTACCAAGTTCTGTAACTTTTCTAACCCAATCAGCGCCAATTAAATTGAATACAAACTAATTGACTATCGAGTAAGTTCAGATTTCAATTAGAGCGACGAGTACTTCTCCAGAATATATCCATATTGTTAGTAGATATTAGATTGTGAGAGAAATTCGGTGTCAGAGTTGAATATATAGGGCTCAGAGTTTCAAATTTACGAGACAGTGATAAGCGACGACGGTAAAATTAGATTGATTTTCATTTGCTTAATAAAGAAAGGTAGACGTATCTTATACCAACAGTCAATTTTATCCAATTCGAAAAGCATTCACATCCGCGCAAATGCGAATAAACCTCCGCAAACTCATTCGCTGCTAATTTGCCTCGAGGGTAATATGAGAATTAAGTGTTTCGGCATTGAGCATTCGACGGGACAAGACAAACACATATTGCTAAAACCAACATCCCAAAACGAATGAACGCTTCGGGCTGTACACGCACACATACACGCACCCACACGTATCTGCAGCTAATGCAGTGCTCGTGAACATTGAATACCTGCAAGCCACCTGTGGCATTTGAGAGCAGAAACCGGAGGAAGAAGCCCGCCGCGGGTAATTTTGTCACCCTCCGTTCGCGCGCTTACAAAAGGTTTGTAACTGACACGCGCAGCCACGACTGTAGGACCACTCGACTGTTTCCCTCCTCTTATTCCCGATTCCGAAGCAATGAAGAAGAAGCTAACAGTGCGAAATTAATCTCATTAGGTGGCGGGTGGTGCGTGAGACAACTCTCTTTGCGATTAACCAACCAGATGCCGCGTTCAACCTTTCACAATTACTCTTTCCAATTGCGCCATCGTCGGACCACAATGCGCCTCGCTTAGCCTGGCCTTTTACTCTTTTCTCTTTTTTTTTTGGCCTTTTTACGCTTTGAACGCTAGAGGGCGCTGCGATGCGCGCGCGAGAGAGAGAGAGACCCATTGTATTTCGTACGCGTGCGAGTGAAAAGGGGTGTCTTCGTTTATTTCTCGGGGTCGTATCTTCAGCCTCCGCTCCCCCCCCCCCTCTCCGCCACACTTTTTTCTCATTATTTGAGAGCTGAATGGCGTGTGAGGAAAGGAGAGGAGAGGATGGACGGTTGGTATTGTGTGAAAATGGGGACTGCCTTGAAATGTTTCATCCCTTTGCGAGGGCGTAGATTAAGGCGAATGATGAATTTCTCGCTCGTGTTTTGGGGCTCTCGTGAAATTTTTCAATATTATGCCCGCGCTAAAGGCTGCGAATGCTGATGATGCTGCTGGCGTTGCTTTTTTTTTTTTTTTTTATTGTTGTGCGGCGCTCATTAGTAACTCGTCGACTATAATTAGTTTTTCTGTGCGGTCATTAAGGCATTCATTATAGTGCTTATGTGGGTTTAGTTTGTGGCGAAAGCTCATTTTAGCTTTTTTATTACATTGTTAGCGGTACATTATCTGGATCACACATTAAAGTCCTGAATAAATGTACCTATATGTGTAATATTTTTTTATTTTTATGAAAACTTTCTTGCGATTTTTTAATGGCATATTAATTGTAAATAATTTTTTGAGCACGCAATGTTTCAAAACGATGAACACATTCCGTAATAATTAACGTTTGTGATAAAATGGATAAAAATATAATGTGCTAAAATAATAATTGTTTTGTTACTTATAAGTTACTTTGAAAAATTAATTTTATTTTCTATTTGAATTGTTATGTCTTCTTATACTTAGATTCTCATTCCAAACAGTATATTATAAGCACTCTGAACGCATTCGGGACACGCTTCAAAAGTCATCAAGATGTTTGAAGAAACGAGAATCGAGTTCCTCTTTTTTAAATCGCTTTGTCGTGACGAACGCCGATGTTTTGCTTAATCAAGCGCGAATCTCGGTTAAAGGGTTCACGGGGCAAAAAAGAAGGTTGATGTAGGAATGGATGGCACATCGTTTACTGACCGAGCTAAATTCCAATAGAAGGTTATTTAAAAAAAAAAAAAAAAAAAAAACGATACTAAAGCAATATTCGTCTAGGCACGCTTCGTCGCTGGCGAAATTCGTCCAGTTTATTTACCTGTTTCCTTGATACTCGATAAATATACTCCCGGGAAAATGTTTTTGAATTACGATAATAGAACTTTTATTTACGTGTAACGAACTCGATGGATAGTAGATTGTGTTTATTTAGATTAAATCTTTTGATTGGTTATGAAACTTTTCTGTATATTTAACAGAAAAATATTATCAGTAGAATAATTAATGTGTACAATTTTTCTTCTACAAAAAATTAATGAGACCCTCACAATAATTATTTAACAGGTTAAAAAAAAAAGACACACTCTTTGAGATCTTCCAAAATGCTTTTTATGGCATCTTTTGAACAAATGAAACCTCGTTAAGTTTAAAAATAAAATAGTCAGGGAATCTCAAAGAAGCCTCTCTCCCTCGAGTCGAATCGCAGAAAGCAGCTCTCCACGACTTGGAAAGCGCCGCGAACTAAGAAGCTCTGCTCTAAACGGAAAAGCTTAGGATCCAAAAGCGCACTGCAAGTAGTGCGCAAGAGAGCTTGCTCTATCATCGATCGTTTCTCGCCCTTTTTCGCTCCCTCTCGAGGCTCTCCGCCATCGATAACTGCGCTCCCTCTCTCTCTCTCTCTCTTGTACGGCGAAACAAAGTGTTTGTCTGAGTAGGCAGCGGGAAGGTCGGGAAAAAATTTGGCAGCTTCAAGGCTGAGTCGCCTCCTCTCTGCCTCTGGGGGGATGCGCGAACGCGTGCCAAGGTGCGGAACTGGCAGGGAGGGGTCGCATGGCTGCAGGTGTTGCGCGCGCCTCCGACGATCAATATTTCATTGGAGCATCGCGGCTCGCTCTCTCTCTCTCTCTCTCATTCTTTCTCACTCTTTATTTCGCTCTTTTATTCTCCTTTGCTCTTCTCTGTAAAGAGCGCATCCTCTGCTCTGTTTCCAGGTTTATTTCGCTTTTATTACTTCGGCGCTTACGCGCGCGCCTCTGCTGGACGCGATGTATATATGTGTTTATTCGTTGGTTAAAGCGAGAAAAGGCGCCGTTCTCTGGGAATGGCTCGCGCTGCAGGTTGCTACGAACTCCCGGACTAAGGGACACCGGAGAGAAGATTCCTGGTTTATCGGCGTTTCATCGATTGACGAAGTGATCTTTTTTAATTCGTTATTTCTATTTCCATGCGCCGCGTTCTAGAGCAGCTTCAATTTTCTCATTTTTCTCTGGCAAAAGTATTGAAGCGATTTAATCAACAATTTTAATTTAAACAGTAAAAGAGTGTAATTTCTTGTACGGAATATTACATATTAAAAAGTTTTAATTAAAATAATTATAAATTAATTAAAAAAATAATAGAACGACTCTAATTGAAGTTAAAATATTAATTATTAATTATTTTTTAGTTATTAAAATATGTTAGATAGTAACAGTAATAAGAGCAGTTTTTCCAAATTACAATTATTAATTATTAAACGAGGAATAATAAAATAATTATTAGAAATCTGCTTGTTTAAAGAAAGTATTTCAACTTTTATAGTCATCGTGTGACAGTTTATGTGAAGGACGATTTTTATCGGAACTCTTTATTGCATGACGCTTTGAAATTCGAGAATTTAAAAAACCGTCGCAAACTGCGTTTATCCTTAAATTATTCTAAAACGTCATGCATCGCAATTCAGGAAATGACGTTACACTTCAATGCCAAACACGGTGCTTTTTATTTTTGCAACTAAAAATGCATATATGCATTTTTATTTGTAAAAAAAAAACAATCTTTATAGAACGTACTTTAAAAATATGTATTTGCCGCCAGTTCGAATATATTCGTTCAAGGGCTTTTCTCCTTTATTTCGTGATAAATAAAATATCCGTCGGTACCAAAAACTTTTAATTGCTCGCGTCTTAATTAAATTCGTTTCTCATCAAGTGCCGACGAGATTGAAACAAACGAGCGGGAAAACAAAAATGCCTCCTGTAAATATTGCATTCGACCAAAAGTTCAAAAACGTGTCGGTCCAATTACAAAAATTCCAATTTCGCTCGTAAAGAAGTGGCTCGGAAAATTTCCTCGCCGGTTAATCTCGTCGGCCTAATGTCGTTCGCCGCAAACAAGGGGCGGGAAGAGGAGGGGCGGAGAGGGAGAGCTCTCGCTCCCTTCCGAGGCTCCGTGTACTTCGACGACTCGATGAACCCCACCCCTTTTATTTCGTTTCATCTTGCGTTTTTTCCTTCTGCCTCGACGTAAACGAGGTTTGAGCCTCGCCGATGATGTTCGCCGATTCGCCGAGGCGTTTGACGCGATTGGCCTGGATATTCTTTTTTTTTTTTTCATCGTTTTTTGATGTTGCTCGCGCCTGCTGCCCGTGAAATTGTGATGTTTGTTTGAGCGGGAAATTGAAGAATTTTCTTTCGTGACTCTTCTGTTAAGAGATTAGGCAAAGTATATATAGATATTTGTCATAAGTTTAATAGCAATTTTCCCTTGGGGTATAAATATTCGTCGAACCTGAAATGTTTTAAGGCCGGTTAAAGGCTGGTAAAACGATTCTGCAATTTGAAATTTTTCATAAATTATTTACTTTAAAAACTGCATTCATTTCATATCTAGTATTTACTTAGTTCTTTAAACACGCTTAAAAATGCACGTCAGTCCATTAATCCACGTTGATTCTAATGCAAACGAAAGCCCTTTTATTCGTTATTAAAACAAGATTACCTCACTGAACATGAATATTGCTTTCTAAATTAACAAAGGGCAAACATTCTACTTTTAACTTTACGATTTCCCGATCTTTTAAAAGCCGCGGCGCGCCGCCTGCGTCACCGGAAAACCTTTCGAAAGCGAGTTCCGTGAAAAATCTGAGAACCGAGAATGAAAAATTTTCGAAACCTCACCTCATGAGCAAGCGACTCTAGAAACAATTCCTATAGTCGCCTAATTTTAGTTGGTGCGCCATCTAAATTTAACCGTCTCTCTCTCTCGTCGAACAACGAAGCGCGCGCGTCTCTCTCTCCGCCTCTCCGGCCCGCGTATTTCGGAAAAAGAAAGAAGGAAGACCAATCGGAGGTGGACGTCATCGATCGGTCCCGTCAAAATCAATCGTTCGAAAGGAGTGCGCACACATAGGTGCGGCCGGCGGCGGGGAAAAAAAGCCCCGCTCGATAAGTTAATCAGCGTGGACGTCTTGCGTAACAACGGCCCGATAATGCGATACGATGGCTTTTCTATCTCCGCTCGAAATTCGCGCTGGCTCCGCAATTTCCATCCGCCCGGAACGGATACACTCGCGCGCGCGGCCTCTTATTAAGCGTCGATCGCGCGCCGCTTTCCCATTTCCCTCCTCTCCCGCCGTGCGTCATTGCGAGCACCGGGATTTTCCGCTATTTGTATTGGCCTTCGGACGAACGGACATTTCATTCTTTAGTTTTTTTTTTTTTTTTTTTTATTTCGGAAAATGTCAGCGGGAAAAGCGAGGGCTGGAGATTTAATCAAATTTTTATCGGCGCTCGTTTGGTCTCGAGCTTTTGTCGAGGTTATATGAATGTTTAAGTGGGGACTGATCAATGTTTGCGCGGCAGATGAAGAATGAATTTTTTAATGTCCTTCTCCGTTGGCAGTCGGTGTTATTAATTTAGTTGCCTTGCGTTATAAATGGGAGCAATTTGGAAGCGTAAATTATAAAAACGACAAATCTACTAAATGATTCCTCTAAATGTACTTTTGCACTTACAAATAATTAGATTAAAGTGTCTTATAAATTGATTTTTTCATGTAACTTTTTCAAATTATTGTTATACAAACTTGCGTTTGGACCATTCAAATATAAATTATGAAATTAACGAATATAATTAAACGGTCTTTTCAATAATTTGTTTAATTATGTTTAGTCGAATAATCAAGTAATGATCATTGAAATTTACAGTTCAATGCGATGATAATAAAGCAGTTCTTGAAAGAGAACGTTGGAATATTTATATTACATGTCAGAACCATCTTTGTTCGGAAAGTAGGATAATACTACTCCTATATGTATAAAGGAAAAAAGGTAAATCGATACAAAAAGCAGAAAGGCAAGCCTGCGGTTAAAAAAATCAGTTTGAAAGAAAAATGTTTTCTCCAACTCTTTATTTTATTACCCCATGAAGCGAAAAACTGATTTGTAATGCCGTACTTTGCATCGACATAAATCATGAATTCGCTATTCGAATTTAACTTCGAACTTGTTTGTCACATGGAATTATGGGCTTTCACGATTACTCATCTTTTTTATCGTCCATTCTTCGGAACAGCGAAATTGCGAATACAAATAACATTAATAATTTTAAGTTTTAATACAACTCGAAAGATTGCACTAATTCTAATAAATGGACTGCAATTTATCATCAAAAATTCATCTTATTTTGGGATGATCCTCTGGTGATGAAAGAGGCTCAGAAGTGATTGAAGTTTGTTTTACGAGCTTCATTTTTCTTTTATTTTTAATTTTTTATGTTACGTAGTATAGTAGACAAGCTTTTATTATTAAGTATTAATTAAAAGCAATTTCTTCTTGCAAAGAAGTGCATTTAATTTTTGAAAACGTTTCAATCGTTAAGAAGTTAAAATAAAAATTGTCATTGAAGAGATCAGATGAAAGTACGGTTTTAATAGTGCACAGTGTACTTAAGTGCAAAAGCTGTTTCAAGTAAAATATTCATCTTAAATTAAAAGATCGATAAATCGCAAGATTTCCTTGAATAGAATTACTTTAAAAATGAAATACAAAAATAGTTTTCGAAGAATTCAATAGTAGGCAAAAATTGCGAAAAGGCACAAAGGAAAAGTTTACTCATAATGTTTCAATTGTATTATATTCTTTAATCATGAACACGTGTTAAATTGCAACTAATGTATGTATTCTGATGTTTCAAAAAACGTAATTGAAAATAGATCTAAAATTCAAACTTTAAATCTAAACAAGTATTCTGATATTTTTTAAATTAAGTTTATAAAAATATTTTTATTAATAATAGGTTAATACGGATTTACAAGAATCATCGTAAATAATTCCAATCTATGCAATTTTGTTATCAAAATAAATTTTAATTTTCTAAAGAAGAAATTGTTAAATTCATTTTGAAAAAAAAATTCATTTTTATGAATCATTAAAAATTAAAGACTAAATTTATGTTTGCTTTATATAAAGGACCTTAATTTTAACGTTAAATGGAATTTTGAAATAATGTCTGGTCATAAGAACTTTAATAATTTTGTCAATTTTGAAAGTTTTATAAATTTTATCGTGCAGTATCGAGAATTTTTTATTAACCCACGTTCCGAAGTTTCTAACTAAAAATTTAATATTGAAAGTACTTAACACAGATAAAGGTACTTTATTTTACATAATGTCTATTGATTTTCTAATTTCATAGAATTTTATTCGAATAATACACCTTAAATTCACTTTATACATTTTTTTTACTAAATAATTTTGCGTACACATAATTAACTATTTTTACGGTGCGAATATCATTGAATGATGCCTCATCAATATTTATGCATCATTTCTACTTAAAATCTTTTGAAATTACGTTCTCAGATAGCAATTCTTATGCAAAATCGCTTCAACTTTTCACGCACGCCAAATGTTCGTAGATCCCAAAAACTGCATATTCATCTGGCAGCCCGAGCTCGTAAAAATCGCCGAGAAAATTCTGGGCCACGCGCAGGCAGGAACAAAGGGGGCCCTTTTTCCAGCCTCCACCTTGAAAAGCGAAAAGCGCCGGGCGGCGTGTGTAGGTACACGGCGCGTCAGTCGCTCTCCCGGGGCCGGGTGTGTACGTTCGTACGACCAAGAGAGAGAGAGAGAGAGAGAGAGAGAGAGAGAGAGAGAGAGAGATCGAGAAGCCTGCCCCACCCAGAGAGACAGACGCTCTCGCTCCTTTTTCCTCGCGCGAAGAAAGAGCTGCGGTTCCGCGTTGGCGGGGGGAGGATCATGCTCTCCTGGCTGCTCTGGCCTGCTGTCAAAAGTTTCCCGAGGAAATGGAGGGACCGTTGAGCGCTAGAGAGAGAGAGATAGAGAGAGAAAGTGCGTGTGGGAGAGAGCGCCCGATCAATAAAGTTCGGCGGCGACGCCGAGCACTCTCGAGCGGACCCGAGAAATGAGAGGCGACGAGAGTTGC
Organism: Ormyrus pomaceus; assembly: GCA_900474385.1. Lineage (NCBI taxonomy): Eukaryota > Metazoa > Arthropoda > Insecta > Hymenoptera > Ormyridae > Ormyrus > Ormyrus pomaceus. Next base: position 14,715 of record UCOM01000922.1, read on the forward strand.
CCTGTCCTTGTCACGGAAACCGCCGAGAGCTGTGACGCTCTGACGCGTGACGACGGAGAGACCGATGCTGACCGCGTGCGCGCGCTTTCGCCGAACGTTTGAAAATTCTTGCGCACGCGGATCTTAATAATTACAAAGATTCGCAGTTCTATTTTACTAAATGTTTTAGGGATGCTTTATTGAAGGAATGGATAAAGATTTCGAAGTAGGAAAGATTAAAGCTGTTGGGAAATTGTTAGTAAACGCGAAATATGACGAAGTCTTGTGGATAATTTTAGTTACAAAAATATTTTTTATGAAAATGACAACTAGGAAAGTTTGTAAATTTGCAAACGAAATTCTTTCCAAGAAGAAAAATACTTGGTCTCTGGAGAGCTTATTTACATAGATGAATATTTTAATCAAAATTTACGGACTTAATTTAAAGTTTACAGCTACAACAACAATTCTAAGCACTGAAACTTGGTATTCTAATTATGAAAAGCAATACGTTACAAAATCAAGGCGTACTGCGTAGTTACGACGCTAATGAAAGTAAAACATTCTAAACTACCTCTATTAATTAGAATTTATTTATAAACTTTTTAAAAAGAAATTATAGTTATTATTGAAATAAATAATCCTTGAATAGTTTTCGAAACAAATTTCAGCAGCTGAAAAATTTTTACTTTAGATCAACTACACTCAACTGAATTGTCCCCAAACTCTTAGGTTACAAAAATAGCAGCGCATTTAGCTTCAAAAATAAATATAAGCGACTTATAAATTAGTAAATAAGCATACGGTAGCACATGTAGAAATTCCCACAATGACCGGTCACCAACCAGCGTCACGAGGCAAAGCCGGCCGCTCGACGGCGAGAGTCGCATCGGCAACCATCCTCGTTGCTCCTTCCCCTGGCCCCCCCTCCTCCGAGCCGACAACACCGCCGCCGCGGCGGCCGTCGGCACTCTCCGGCTCGGTTCGCCTGGGTTCTCAGTCGTTGTGCGGGAGTGGTCACCGAGGGATGTGCGCAGTGTCGTAACTAGCTGAGTGCGAGAGAGACAGAGCGAGAGAGAAGCGTGACCACGAGAGAGAGAGAGAGAGTGCGAGTAGAGTCGAAGCCGCCGGTCGTTTTACACACGAACCCTACACAGTGCATGTGTGCCGCGGCGCCGTTGCCCCTCTCTCGATAAAAAAAAAAAAGCAGCAGCAGAGCTCGATCTCAAAAGAGTGCGCGAGTGTCTGGTGCGACTGAGAGGACACTATCCCGCCAAAGGCCTAATCCTCGAGAGGCTCTCTCCCTGCAGGAGGATCACGGTGAGCAAGAACTAAACGTAAGCCCCTTTCTGTATCCTTGCCTTCTTAGTGTGAGAAAGTGCGAGAAGAAGCGGAGAGCGGGGCGCGCGCGAGAGCGCTCGTAGCGTGACGCACGTCCGCCGAGAGAGAGAGAGAGAGACGACGACGCATACACGCCGGAGGACCGAAAAAGACTCTCACTCGCTTTTCCGAAGCGGCTTCCCGCATTCCACGCCAGGGCCGATAGTACGCGCGTAGTAATCGAATCGTGCCCCCGGTGTACTTGGTCGGTAATACCTCGGCACCACTGGTGTAGCGCCCTCCGCCGCCTGATATTTCGGCGAGAAAATGGCGCTTTTCCGCCATCGAAAAAGCACGACGCACTTTAGGCGCCTACCAGTAGGGGTCTGTGCGCGCTCCTACTGGCGCCGGCACTACACCCGTGCAAAATGGAAGCGAGATAGAGAAATTAGGAGAGTGTGTGCGTGTGTGCGCGCTCTCTTTCTCTGTGTCCGTGTGCTCGCGCTTATCGATTCTTTCTCGCCGCCGGCAGCGGCCTGCAGCGCGCTTTGCTACTGCTACTCCGCGTTACGACGCAAAAACGCCGGCCTTCTGCTACGTGGCGGATGATCGCGGATCCTTGATGACGAATGGATCGCGGGACGGAGGAGGGCGGTTGGCTGTCAGTGGGGTAGAACAACGGTTTCCCGGGACCGCTTTCGAGTCTCGGGGGGGATTGGCAAACGTTTCTCTTTAATGTGCTTCTGTCCAAGGCTTTTGGGAGACCAGTCGTTTGAGAATGGGGAAAATTGTTGCAAGATTCGTTTCGTTCAGAAAAATGATGTAGCTTATCCGTTCGTTTAAAATCTAACTGAAACCTCATTAATGTTTTATTTTCTTCGAATGATAATGGAGCTTTAATAATTAATAAACGGAATAGCTCAAAATGTAATTAAAAATCCATCAAGATTGCAATTTGTTAGGAAATAATGGAATCTTCGAATGCGTTAAAATTAGACTTTCAATTCTAAAAAGTTAGGTCGTAAAAATCAATGACTTCGGGAAGAAGAATCTCTCATTCTATCTTACAGGAAAGAACTGTGATTCTTGGCAAAATGTCAAGTTCTCACTGTACATTCCAAATTGTTCGAATTTAGCACAGTTTAAGGGACAATTGAAATTTTCTAAAACGTTCGTACTTTATAAAAGTCCGATATTAGCGTAATTGACCTCAAATAACGCTCTCGTCACGCCAGAAACTCGTTCTCAAAATCTGAAACGCCCACTCCAATTACTCCTTCTTCGTTGCCGTCGCTGACGTCGAATTTCAAAAAAGTCCATTCATTTCTTTATCGAGCTCTCTTTCCAGGCCTGCCAAAAAAGAAGAAATTCTCGTCGGCAAGTGAAAGCGAAAAAAAGAGAGCGAGAGTGAGGCCAGTCTATGTCCTCCTACTCCTTTTTTTTTTTTTTTTTTACTTCCCCGGGAGAAACGAACTTTCGACGTCTTTGTCCTAGGAAAATTTACTTGCATTCGGCGAAACTTTCACTTTATTCGACAAAACATTATTTTTTTACGACCGATGCTTTGTCAAACTTTTAGCAGATACGAAATTCCCCTTGAATTCAAGCAGAGAAACTACGGGACAACAGGCATTAAGCGAGTACGACCATTAAGACCAGAAATTCTCGAGCGTACATTCGCGTCCCTTAAAAAAGTGGAAAAGGTCTCACTCGAGACGGGTAAAAAAGAAGAGAAGAGCCTCTCTCTCTCTCGACGTTCTCCTCTACTCTTCTAGCGTCAATCTAATCTTGGACACGCCGCCAGAGGAGAAGTCTCAGCCGTGCCGAGAGTCGAAGTAAGACTAAGAGAGACGGATAAATCCGGGAAGAGAAGGGAAAAAGAACCACGTGTGCCTTTGCTTTCCGCTCTAAAATAAACTTTTTAGCTCCCCGAGGCTCCGCCTAACCCTCGCCTTCTTTCTGTGGCCTTTTGGTGCTCTCTGCCCGCTGCGATCTAACCGAATGCTCTCCTGCTTTTTTGTGGATCGAGGAATTCTTAACGGTTTTCGGGCGGCATTGTGTAACACGCGATTTAGATTAATGTTGTTGATTCGTTCTGCTGGCCGTCAAATTTGTGGCGCTTCGGCTTTTTGCATTGTCGTTTGCCAGCGGCCTACTTTGAGCCTCCGGCCGACTGACGTTTCTAGGTTATGTTCAAGTTCACACTCGAGACGTGTGATGTGTATTCTTCCTTGAATTTAAAAAGAAAAAAATCTGTCGCGGTTTCACCGAAAACAGAGGTTTCGCTGTAACCTTCCGTCTAAATGTTCTTTTGTACCTTCAAGGTACTTCTTGTTAAAAAATTCTAGAATTTTTTTTTAGACCTCGTAGAATTGTTTTACAGTTGAATTTCGTTCATTTTAGAACCAAACATAAAATTCAACCTGAAAAGTCTGCAAATCGCAAGGAATAAACTAACATCAGCCAATTTTCTACGCAGACGTATAGGAAGTTGAATTGCTTCGTTACAATCGTGCAAAAATATCTCGGCGTTGGGAAAAAGGCGTACCAGGAATCCTAAATTCGCTGTTATCAGCTCTCGACAAGGTATCTCGCATATTACGTATACGTCCTTATCAGCGCTGAAGCTCGCGAGAGAAAAAAGTCTCTTACCTTATCTTCCCGTTGCTGCGAGAGAGAAAGAGAGAGAGAGAGCACGTGACGCTTCGCAGCCGGCCTGGCCCGTACGAGTTTAGCCCCGAGTGTGAGTGAGGGGATATACGTGCAGGAGATTTCGGAGCGAGCACCTGACAGTTTTTTAACACCTTCGGGGAACGTTACGCGATTTCGCATACGCCGACGGTTCGTTAATTCTTCGCAGGCCAGGTGCCGAACGTATTTTTCTTTTTTTTTTTCGATTCGAATGTTTTCGATTGTTTGAGTTCTGGGTGGAGAGGAAGGTTTGCGTTTGCGTCTTTCGCAGAAACGAAGGCATTTTATAATTGGTATTTTCGATTGAATTAGTTTGAAAATTGTATGTTTAAAATGAGCTTTCGAGGAGGAAAGGATGTACTTCGTATTAACGTTTACAAATTATTTTTTAATGGTAAAAGAATTCATTTAGGTTTATTTAATGGTTTCGAGAATAAATAAGTTAATAATTACATGCCACACCTATAAGCATTCATTTGCTCGCACAATAGTACTCATTATTGAAGTATTTTCGAATGTGAACGGACGCTTTGTTCCTACGGAAAAGTTTTTGAGTTTGCAATGCAGGGAGGAAGAATGAAAATATGCAACAAATAACTACTCTCTCCCAACAAAACGTTACAATAGCGTCACAAATATTTCTCGCGAAGTTTACGTAATTTTCATTCGCTTTTACAGGCAACAAATTCCAAAACTCCACTTTTTGCAGCGCAGCGAAACATTCTCAAAATGCGTCGTTTTTCACCTCGAAGTGTTCGTCCCGCTAAAGTAAAGAAACAAATTACACTGTAAAACTCAACGCTCTGATAATTCGCCTATCTCTCGGGCCACTATCTTTCTCCATCGATGAATCGTGCGGCGAAGAATTCGCGAAACCTCCGATCTCGGAGCTATACTCCAACGGTCGTTTCAATTAAAAAAAAAAGAACGCGCAATAAAAATTTCGCCGCCGTCGTGTTCCCCCGCCGCGTAAAACCGGCAACGTCGCGCGGACCAGGTGATATCGCGCAATTAGCCATCCTGCACGTACGTACGCAGGAAGCTGACGCGCCGTTTCTTAGCCGCCGCGTCGGGCCTTAATAGACGAGTGGAAGAGAGAGAGAGAGAGAGAGGAGAGCGTTTTTAATTGGAGCAATGAATTGCGCGCTCGGAAATTCTCGGGAGCGCGCGCACGACTTTTGGCGGTCAATTGGAGCGTCGTTCGCTCTTTCGGTTGGGCGCCGATTTTCTTTAATGAATGAAAACTGCGCCCGAGAGAGCCTCGTGCAATAATACCGGGAAGTGCGCTCGCGCAGAAGCCGGTTTCGTCTATTTGACTTTGCTCTCGGTTACTGTAGGAATTTAAAATTTCCTGGCTTAGAGCGCTGCGTTCGATTTTTTTTTTCAATTTATTCATTTTAATAGTAGAAAAAATTCATGTACGGTCTGAGGAAAATTTTATACTTTACGGAAACTATTTAAATTACAGCCATAAAATTGTGAATTGTTTTTTGGAAAAATATTATTCGATCGATCTTTTCTCCGCGATGTACTCTTACTAATTTTCTCAACGATCCATTTGCATTTTATAGCGGTTTCACGAAGATCTAGTTTACATTCTATCCGTAAATATTCGGTATTAAATGCATAGTTTCATAGTACTCGGCTGGCACAATTTTTCGCGGCAAACGGCATAATAAATTTGATGGTGAGCAAGTCTACATCGCCGCTTATTCGAAATAGTGACGCCGCGGCGGTTATTTATTGCAAAAACGCTCGGATGAATGAAAAGAGCCTTATTTTTTAATAAAGCTCGCCGAGAATCTCTGAAATGCATACTTTAACTGGGAGCCCATAGGAATATGAAAATTCATAAAGTGGGAAGCTGAGAATGGGGTTACGTTTATTAGTTGCGAAATAAATGGACCAGCATTTTAGGATTAAGAAATTGCACTGTTTTGCCAAGTTCTAAAACAAAGTGAATCATCCCATTACGCTGTAACGCAACATGACACATAGTCTGGTTTTATATAGCGAGAAATTTATTATTAACGTAACTGAATGAATCTCAAGTTAGTCACCTTACGTGTAGTTGAAAGAGGCATTGATTCTTCACGTCTTTCCCGTTGATTTGAAAGCAATCGACTCTTAAAGCGGCCCGTCCACAGAGTAAAACTAGCCTGAATGCACCTTAAAAATATATATATATATAAAAAAAGCACGATTTACTAACGATCCCACTTTCTCCTTCTGATTACAGCAGACACAATGTCCGTAGACAAAGAGGAATTGGTGCAGCGCGCAAAGCTTGCCGAGCAAGCGGAGAGGTACGATGACATGGCGGCGGCGATGAAGTCGGTCACCGAGACGGGCGTCGAGCTCTCGAACGAGGAGAGGAACCTGTTGTCGGTCGCCTACAAGAACGTCGTCGGGGCGAGGCGCAGCTCGTGGCGAGTCATCTCGTCGATCGAGCAGAAGACCGAGGGCTCCGAGCGCAAACAGCAGATGGCCAAGGAGTACCGGGAAAAGGTCGAGAAGGAGCTGCGCGAGATCTGTTACGACGTTCTGGTAAGGCGCAAGTTCATTTATCGGCCGAGCTGGCTTATTTTTTTTTTCTTTTTTTCTTTTTCGTCAAATTGTCCGCGGGTTTTAAAATGGGAAGGTTTTTTTTTTTCGTTGCATTTTTCAATTTCATTCAGAGTTTCGGATTTTCTTTTTGTTAATATATAACGGTTTCTTAACGAAGAAACTTGATTCGGTTAATAGTTCGAGCGTATAAATTTTATAAGGGAATTAAGCGCGTTAACACTTGCTTTGTTGTACAACCTCTGACATCTCCTTAATGGGATTAAGTCACTTTGTACTTACGAGGGAAATTTATTTAATTTGCAGCTGTTATTGGAAGCTATAGAATGAAATGAGGAAGGTAATTTAATTTAACGTGAAAAATATTGTAAGAAAATTTGTAATTTATTTGTAATTTCAACAAAGTGAATGTCTGTCCTGAAAATCATAAAGGTAATTACTTATCTGCCGAACATCTACATGAATAATGTTGCAGTACGGATGAAATTAAATTATTTTAATAGAATATTCTCAAATCTTTACTTTAAAAGAAAATAGATTTATGCATGCGTTCATTGGAATGTTTTGATAATTGTCTGACAATCGCGATAGTCCGTAAAGTCCGTTTGCAAAATTTTTTACTCTCTGCTTTGCCATGTATAACAATCAAATTTTCTGACGTGTATGCGAATGCGGTCGTAATAAAAAGCAGCGCGTTTTCCCTTCGTTTTTTTTCCTTTCTTTTAAATAAATGAAAAACTTAGATTTATTGAGTAATAAAATCCTTTGCACCGCCAATGTAGAATATACTATTTGGCATCAAAGCTTCGTAAAATTTTAGAGTGTCGTAACTCATAATTCTAGAAGCAGTAAAAGAATAGGAAAAAAGTCGCCGCGACATTAAGGTTTATCGTATAAACCGCCGAAGTAGGAGAATAATTACTGACCTTATTCCAGTGCGTAAGTGAATTTAGCGAGTTTACACATTAAATCTTTTAATCTTTGGAAGGCGATAATTTTTTCCTGCTCTTGTTACGACAATGTTTCGCAATGATTTGCAGATCTCTGTTTTTTATTCTTTAAATTGTCATTTGTAGAGAATATTAACATTGGACATTAATTGTGCATTTCGTTAAATTTTTTTTTTCAGTTTTCTTAGAATTTTACTTCTGCAATCTAAAGTCTCATCTTAGTCGCACTTTGTACGCGAATTCAATAACGTTGATTTAAAACTAAAGACTTGCTTCTCGCTTACGATTTCAGGGAAAAAAGATAAAATTGACCAAAAACTTATCAACGCTGCACTCGGAGATGCACAAACTCAACAAAAAGTTTGAACTTGGTTAAATTTCTTGCTCGGTTACTATCGGGCTCGTTTTACTCTCTTTTAATTAAGATTAGCCACTTCCCCCACAAAAAAAAAGACGCTTACCAGAGGCGAGGGTTGGCCGAGCCGTCAAAATCCGGAATTTTCTACCGGAGGGCGTTCCCTGCCGGTAATGCGCACTTGTTCTGCTACGTGCGTCGAGCTTGCGTAAGTCTCCCCTCGCGTTTTTCGCCGAAAGGTCAAAGACGGCGCGGCGGCAACGTCTCGGCGCACCGCGGAGCGAAATGTAGGCCGAGAAAAAGAGAGAGAGAAAGAGAGAGGGAGAAAGAGTTTCAAGGCCGCGGCATACTGCACCCGCAAGAATTTCGGAATTTGGCAAGAGTCGGCAGATTTAGTGGTTTTTTGTTGACGAGGTGCTAAGGGAATGTTTGATTTAAATGTGGCGCAGGGGAGATTTGTCTTGTATTGCTCTGAATGAGCTTATTTTTGATAAAGTGAGAGACAAAGATTGTGCAGGATGGATGAGATGTTGTATTTTGAAGTACATTAATCAACAGTGACGTGGTATTGATAAAATGTTTTATTAGAGACGTCTTTTGATTGGATAAAACAGAAAAAGATTAAATTTTATCGGTGAAATTGTTTTATAAAGTAAAAGATGAATTTACATTTGCAATTGGAAGTGAATAAGAACTTTTGTACAATTGAATTTTAATTCTCATTTATTTATAGGATTGAAATAATAAACTTAAAATATTCATATGACGCAAAGTTCATTAAAAAAAGTTTCCAGACAAATAGTTAGCATATTTTAAGCAGGTTTCAAGGAAACAAAGCATTACGAATCCAAACATTGACTATTTACATATGGGCCATGGCACACTAAAAAGTTGTTGACCTCAACTGGAAAATCTAATTATCCTCGCAAAACAAACAAAATTTTCACAACACTTGAGTTTACAAAGAAATAATATCGAGCCCACTCCGACTCTCGAACAAGCTCACTGAATGCCTTCCTAAATTGCTGATTAAACAGTCCATTTAAAGGAAAAATTCTTTGAAGAGGCATTTAAAAAAATTCTCTCCAGCCTAAAATGGTACAAAACAAAAACTATAACTCTGCTCCGCCATACAATCACGATTTACTCTCGTCGAACCAAACGTCCGCCAAGCAAAAAATAAAAAGCCAGCTGTTCCGTTACCTCAAAACGAAGAGAAAATTAAGACGGAGAATAAGCAGCCCTCGCTCGGTAAGAGTGAATCCACACAACCCTGAGCATCGGAGTCGCGTCACAATGGCCTTTTTTAAAACAGGTTCCCTCGCACGCAACTCGCCGACGGGGGATATCACTTTTCCCCCCGCGGCTCTTTCGCGGCGCACATCTTTCTCCGCGTTTCGCTTCTTGCGCGCGCTCGAGATTTGAGGAAGGCTCCCTCGGACGGGGAATCGACCAAGGAGATCACCTGCCTCGGCTTGAATTTCACGGCGGATTAATTACCGATGCCAAAGCTCGTTGCCTTAGCGCGAAGATACTTTTTCGCCTCGAGTGCCAAAGGTCGAGTGTCTGTGTGTGTGTGTGTGTGTTTGGGCTTATTTTTTTACCCTCCTTTCTGTTCAGTTGGAGATGAAATGAGTTTTACGAAAAATTAAATTTTTCATTTTGGTTAAAAAGTTAATTTAAAACTGCTGTTTCAACTATTTTTTTTTTAATTTGAAAAAGTTTATTCCCTGCTCTGATTTAAACTTTTTTATTGCAAAAATTTTAAAGTGGTTCTTTACTTTTTTAATTACAATACCTGAAAAAAGTAAGGAGATTTATTTCAACGTAATAATAGATATAAAATTAATTAAATCATGTTTACATCTCATAAAACTCAAGCATCCTCAACATTGTAATTAATAACATAATTTGAGTTTTCAAGTAATTTGAGTGAAATGTGGAAATATATTGATTGTGCTTTTACAAATTAATTGCGTTTCACTGTATTAAGCGTACAGCGAACCGGTCGAGTACAATTCGGTTCTCTAATCAAAACTCAATAATTATTTCAATTTGCCGAATCAAGTGCAAATTGGTTAAATTTGCGCGCTAAATTTATCGAATGAAATTTCCGCTCCCTTTAATTCCGACTTATTTACATTAAGCACTGGAATACTGTTATTGCGTTCGTGTAAAATAATTCCCTTTTACTTCATTTGAAATCTGGTGGATAAAATCGACATTAATTTTGCCTTCAATGTAGCGAATAACTTGACAATGCCAAGCATATTCTCACCTTTTAATTATCTAGTAATTAATTATGTAAAGTATTTTTCATTAATATTAATGCATAAATTGTAAATACCAGAGGAAGTAACAACATTATTACAACGTTTGATCTTTGCAAAGGCTAAAATTAGTTGAAAACGAGTTAAAAATACCAAATCAGAATATCTCAGAAGGAAGAGCAAGTTAAAAGCAGTATGCATCAGCTGTAGATTTTGAAGATACCTTTCATTACTTCTCCTTTGTGCTCTGCAGCCTCCAAAGAAATATTATGTACAGTCGGCATTCCAGCCCGTCTTCAGGAACAGATTAATAGTTCGCAGCAGGTTTTCCTACGAGTTTAAGCTTTTGAACTCTTTGTTCGAGCGTTCTTGGAACGCTTCTTAGGAGGCTCGCCTCATTAGTCTGAAACCTGAGCTCCTGATTCGATAATTTTTGTAAGAATAAGAAACTTTCTACATTTAAATCTTCGGTCTAATCCTAATCTGAAGTATTTTCTTCCCCAGATAAGGCAGAAAATTCCAAAGGAGATTTTATCTTATCAACCTACAAATATTACACGATACTATGAATTTTTCAAAACTGGTAAAAAAAAAATGCCTATCTATTTTGAAAAAATAAAAAAAAAATCGAGCTTTTAAACTGACAAGAAGCAATGAACGTTAGCCTACGAGGGAACTGACGCTAATTGAAAACGAAAACCACGTCCCGAGCCAGATCCAATCGATTTTTGCCGAGCCTGGCTTTTAGGTCAGGAAAATGCGCCCATCGCATCCGTTGTAGGCCTGTCCATTAAATCATCGGCTAACGATCGGCGGCACGCGATTACTGGAAAGAAGCTGCCCGAAATTCTGGCCTCCGCGGCGCTCTCGGTTATACACCGGCTTTCCTATATCCTGTCTCGCGGGAATCCGGAAATTGTGGGGAAGCGGAAACGGACGTGACACGCCCGATAGACGTGCCTCTCTACGTGCCTCCCTCTCCCTCTTTCTCTCTCTCTCTCTCTCTCTCTCTCTCTCTCTCTCTCTCTCTCTCTCTCTGCGCCTCGACGTTGGCGGAAGCTCCAGGCTGAGCGATTATTTTTCGCTTTTCTCTCGGTTCGATTCCGGATTTTGAGCGGGGATTCTTTGCGCTTTTAGAGAACGGTGAATTGAATGTGTGTGGGCGGCGGGTGTGGGGGGGCTTTTAGAGCCGGATATAGAGGCTATCAAAATGGTAATTCGGAATTGATTGTACAGCCTTGCTGGGACAGTCAAGTAAGCAACTGTTTACAAAAAAAGACCCGAATAATAGTTTATTTTCTCAGTAAAAAATGTAATTCCGAATTCTGGATGGGTTTAGTTTTATTAGACGCGAGGTTAACAGGCTAAAAAAAAGGTCAAATTTGCGTTCCGTAAACTAGTCTGGTCACGCTACAACTACTTGAACAATTGAGCAGCCCTAACAAAACAACGAGTAGTTTCCCCTTTTACTAGGAAATTTCATTAGAGGCAGCGTCATCTCAAAATTATTAATTCGCATCTCTCAATAAAGTTGAAGTGCGGTTCCCATTTAGGCCCCGGAGTACCTCCGTAACCACTTCATAAACACTCTCGACCGGGCAAACACACGCGTACGTGTATACGCGCGAGTGTGTGCGTGTGTGTACACAGGGCGCACAATGGCTAAGAGATGGAGCCCCGATAAGATGTCGGTGCGCCGCGCGAGAGAGCGAATTCTAAACTGGAGCAAGGTTTTCATCGGAACCGGGGAAACTGGCGCCTTTGTGCGCCGTCCGATTTTCTCTCATTCGCTCGTTTTGCTTTGTTTATTGTTTTAATTAAGAGGGCCGATCGCGCTTGGATGGATATTTTTCTGGAGCGCTGGATTGGATGAAGTATTAATTTCATTGAATCGAGGCACTTTGCTTTTACTGTTAATTTGGAACGAGTTAAGATGATTCTTGGTGAAAGAAAGCGTGCTTTTGAAAATTCTTTGTTAAACCCGGAAAATAATTCCAATTGTATAAATGTAGAAATGAAACAGTACTATCAAAATTACAATATTCTATGGAGAATTGCGTTAAAATGGTGGAAAAATTTATTTAAACTCGTAATTGTATGTCAGAATTATCAACCTCCGCTAACATTTGTCTCCTGCTAGCAGTTTCTCGATACATTTTATCCCGGCGAACCTCCGGGAAATTCGCAAACATTAACGTAATTACGTACCGACCCAAAGTAGTTTAAAGTTTCATTATCGGTCGCCTCGTCGTTCGAACATTCCAAATAGGAGAACGTGAGGCTCGCAGCGCCTGGAATAAAGTGACAGAGTTTTATTGCCGATGGGTTTTTTTGATAAAAAATTGCAAGGGCGAGTTTCATATCGAATATTTACACGGAGAACCTTGAAAATTCAACAATGAATTTGTATAATAGTACATTTTTTTCATTTGCCTTTAAAGTTCGTTTAACTTCTTAGTCTTTTGAAAAGGTTTCTCAATGATTGTCTTACATTCACTAAAATTGAGTCATAAGTTACAAGTTAAAAGAAAAAAAATTGACGTTGATAGAGATAGTAGATAATACGCGTACGTTGAAGGATAAGATTAATCGTAAGTTCAAAATGATTGCTGCTTAAAAATCGTCGTTTTTCTTCTTTTTTATCTTACTTTATATCTAAAACTCATACGTTGAAGCTGAAACAAGACTAATTCATTTGGAATAATTGTATTAAGCTTCAAACAATTTATTCTTCCATTTTCAACTAAATAAATTAATCTACTTTAATTAACCTCGAGAAGAAATCCAATGTTTCCTCTTTGCAGTATTTCAAAAAACAGGTGTAAAAGGGCTTCCTGCTGGACACGCGTAAAAATCAAGAGTCGAAAGAGAGAGAAAAAAAAGCAATTTAAAGTTGACCTTTTGTTTTTACCCGCGCTTTCCTACCCTTGCACACGTGTTACCTTTGAAATCGAACTAATCTCCCAGTTAATTAAATGGACTCTCCCGCTCGCAGTGCCTCTCTCTCTCTCTCTCTCTCTCTCTCTCTCTCTCTCTTTCTCGTTCGTTTTCCTTGTGACCGTGAACGCTTGATTGAAACGATCGTTACTTCGGATACTTCGGATTAATATATAGAGCAGGTCGTACTTTTCTCTCTCCGCTGGTTTCACGTAACGCGATGCCTTTTTAATTGCTCGTCGTACGCAGATTTTTCGGAATGGAAACGCTCCCTTCGATTCGAAAACTGATTTGATCAATTCGCTCTTTTTACTGCTGAAATAAAGAAATTGGAGATGGTGCATTCGATATTCAGGTGGACGTATTTATAAATGGATAATGGATACTAAAGATTGCAGTTTCTTTTCAATTCGAATACAATTTAAGTCGTCTCTGTAGATACAATAAAAGTTATTTAAAACGATTCAAAATATGTACCACTAGTTAATTTAGCCATCATTTCATAATTACAAGTCATTAATTTATCGTAATTAAACTTTTGTAATAAAACAAGGCATTCTTATATAAAAAGAACAGAAAATTAAATACAATACGATATGAATGTCTGGTGGAATTAAGCTTCAATAAACATTCCGTTGTATAAACAGTACTTAATGATTACGTCTGATCTAATTACAGGGACTCCTCGACAAGTACCTGATCCCCAAGGCTAGTAACGCCGAAAGCAAAGTTTTCTACCTCAAGATGAAGGGTGATTACTTCAGGTATCTCGCAGAAGTAGCGACCGGCGAAACTAGAAGTGGTACGTACAATTACATCCCCGACATACGCATGAACAAACGTGTCTCGACGCCCTATTACCGACCCTCTCCTAAGGCCCGAAATATGTTTTAGACTTGATTTTTTAGCTTTTTTAGGTTTTACAAAACTGTTTTCTGAGAGATCCAAGTATTGTCTGGTTTATTAAAAGTAAAAAGATTGCATTTTTATTTAGTGACAGTATTAAAAGTCGTAAACAGTATTAAGCAGTATTAAAGACCGTTTTAAAATCGACTTCAATTTTTTTTTTTTTTTTTTAAAGAAATACGAAATTATTAGAATTTGATATCAGTTAAGAGTCAACTTTTGTACATTAGCTTTTAAAAAAACTTTTTTCATGAAACAAAACGTAGAAGATGTAAAAAAGATATTATTTTGTTAATAACGAGGAAAGCGAATAAATAAAATTCTCCCCCTCGCTACTTCCTTCCTATCATAAAATAATTAATGTACTCATTTATCGTGTCTTCCATACCTTATGCTTAAGAAATTTCCTCGCTTGTATTACTAACTGTGCGTAGTCAAGGCTAGAAGCTTCTACGTGAATTCAATTACTTATTCTTCGAACTTTGTAATATTTTTAAATAGCTCTAGTTTAATTAGCAACAAGCGATTCAGATCTCTGTACGTTTACCTTTAAATTTGTATTCAATTGTGTTACGTGAAATCTTTATAAGAATAAGCTTCCTTTTTTTACTTTTGTAAACGATTTTTTAAAATAAAATAAAAAAAATAAAAAAATAAAATAGCATTATAAATAGCTGCGTTATGTAAATACTTGACAATGGAAAATGGTTAGTTTGCAACGGTTCAGATTTTGGATTGTACTTTTCTAATACTCGGTCACTTCTGCCGGGAAATATTTAAGTATAGCTTCGAAACCAATAATTAGTTTCGAAACATTAAAAAAACGAATTAAAAGCTCGATTCGCCCGAAGCTTCTATACTTACTAAAAACCAGTCCAAAAAAAAAAAAAATAAATAAATCCAAAAAAATCTGCCAAACTAACTAACCGCACGCGGCCCCGATAGCCGTAGTAGAGGACAGCCAGAAAGCGTACCAGGACGCGTTCGAGATCAGCAAGGCAAAGATGCAGCCAACCCACCCGATCAGGCTAGGCCTGGCACTCAACTTCTCGGTCTTCTACTACGAGATCCTCAACTCGCCGGACAAGGCCTGCCAGTTGGCCAAACAGGTACAGCACCGACTCCGGACGACGACGGTTCTTGGCGCACACGACGGCATTCGTTATCTCCCCCCCTTTTTTATCTCGCTATAATCATTGTTCGATCTGGGCTTAATTTCTCTGACTTGGGGTACTCAGTGTGTGATTCGGTGGTCGTTTGCGTTGCAGCAGTGGTGGAGGACTCGCAAAAAGCCTACCAAGAGGCCTTCGACATCGCTAAGGCCAAGATGCAGCCCACGCATCCCATAAGGCTCGGGCTGGCGCTCAACTTTTCCGTTTTCTATTACGAAATTATCAACTCGCCCGCCAGGGCTTGCCACCTCGCCAAGCAGGTCAGCCCCCTGTGGCTTTGAACTCACGCCTGCCTGACTGAATACTTTTTGCATTTGCTGCCTTTTCACTAATTGTTTCAGAGTAGTCGTTGCCTTTTTTCATTAAAAATCAACAGTTAATTGGGAAGAATCGGATTCGAGGAGCAAAATTCAAATAGATTTCTGTTCTGGATATTTCTTAATAAAGTCCCTCATTTGAATACTTCAGTAGTTTCGTAAAAAATTAAAATGCAAGTTATATTTAATTTTCATATGGTCATTGTTAATCCACTTTACAAACTTGTGATAACTGTTTGAATCTAGTAAAATAAAAGTAAACATTGATTAATAACACGAAAAGTCCAAAAAAGATGCTCAACAAATTTCTTTTTAATAATTAGAACCCAAAATTTGATTAAATTTGTTTTTGTCATGATTATAAGAATAAAGGCAGCCAGTGTACTATTTTAAACGCGTAAAAAAAAAAAAAAAAAAATTAATACCTAATATAAAATGACGTGTGTTTTTCGAACTTACCTTGATAATTGAATGCATCGATGGCATCGTATTTGTGTGTCTTTTGCCAACTGAAATTGCAATGCCTCGTGTGCGCCACTAACAGTCTCGTAATTTATTATATATTTTCTTAGATCTAACAAGGAATATTCGCTCGAAAGAGCCTCATTTATTGGTATGAAACTAATTATGATTGATCTTACTGTGTTGATGTACTAGAATTTTTTCTTGTAATTGTAATGTATATTGCAAAATTACCTGCAATTTTGTAGTTTAACATGAGCTTATTGATTTTTAATTATGTAAGTGTGGAAACAAAAATAGATTTCATTGAGAATAAAAATTTTCAGAAAGCTCATAAAATTGTATGCAAATTACGGAAATTGTATTTTTGATAAATTACTGCAGTAAAACGTCAGTTGTATAATTAAACGTTTAAAAGTAATGATTGTTTGAGACATTATCGATAACATAATAATTAATTTAAATTGGCTGTTATTTAATGGCATTTTAAAATAAATCAAGATTTAAAAATATGAGTCATATAATAATATATTCACAACTTACGTACAATAAATTATTGTATTTTTAGGTTTTACAATCCAATCAATATTTAATTTAAGTCGAATATATACAATAAAATTTTAGACAATTTAAAATATTGAATAGATAAAAATTTAATTTAAATATTTGTTTTCTTCATATATGTTCAAAATGAATCTTGCATTTGAAGTTTGAATATAAAATTGTTTGAGTAATTACTGTTTCTAACGTCATAAGTTATAAAAGAAAAGAAAAGTACATCAAAGAAAGCGTAAAATTAAAAACTGAAATTTATTATTTTCAATAAAATATGATTTTTTTTTACTAATTTGTTTGCTCTACCTTGATGTAGGCGTTTGATGACGCGATCGCCGAGCTCGACACATTGAACGAGGACAGCTACAAGGACTCGACGCTGATAATGCAATTGTTGCGCGACAACCTCACCCTCTGGACCAGCGACACGCAGCTCGATGGGGAGGAGCAACAGGAGGGCAACGACAACTAACCCTCATAAAGTGCGCGCGCGAGTCCTTTCAAAATGGAAACAAAAAACACAAAACACACACCTCATCCTCCTCCTGCTCTCCTCCCCTCTCCCTTTCATCACCGCCCTTTCTAATCTTAAAACTAAGGAAGCAAAAGAAAGGAAGAAAGGAAAGGAAGAAAATGCATCTCCCCCGTCCTTCGTCTCTCATCCTTACGTCTCTCCTACAAACAGAAAATCTCTTTTCAACTCCTGCCGAACTTCCCTCCGGACTTGTACCTTCTATATTCGATAGATGAGATGATAATTGTTACAGACACACACAACACAAACACGAACACGAGACACTTTTTCTTGGGCTTCGATGGGCAGTGCAGAAATTTATCGTTGAGGCCGATTTGTGCACTGCGTGTTTAAGCCTCGAGGCTGTGTTTATATGCTCCTCCGCGATTTCATATGTATTGTTACTCTGCGTCAAATACACGTCAAATACACACTTACATATGGATACACATCTTTGAAGAAAAATTATTATTATTAAATTATAATCGTGTGATGTATCAACAACAAAAGCGTCTTTTTAAAGTGCATGGGTGGAAAAGAAAAGCGTGAGGATAAAGTAAAGATTGTATACAGAAATACATGGACTCGTGGAAGCCTGTAAATTCAGCCTTGCACTCATTCTCTTTCTCCTCTCATCCCATATCCCGTCATTTGAATAAAAAAAATTTGAACTCGTCTATCTCCTTCTCATTTTCATTCGTACGCTCAATTCATTCGCCATTAGATCTCCGACATCCACTCACAAATACATGCCATTTTGTTCTCTCCTTCCTTGAGATTCTCCTGAATTTCTCTTCGGTCCGCCTTGAATAGCAAATTTCGCGAGTCTTTCACTTCTCCGTTATGATTTTAAAGTTTTAGTTTGATTTTTCACAAACCAATACACTCGATAAACACACGTATACACATACAAATGTCTTTGTCCTTGCCGTCGTTTCGAAAAAGTGGATGAAGCCGTTGTTTAATGCGATACTTTGTGTTTCTCCTCTTCTCTCGTTATTCTCCCTTTCTCTCTCTTGCGCGCGTGCGCAAAAGAGAGGGAGAGACATGGATTATTGTCGATAAGAAAGGGAAAAAACAAAATATAGTGGAGAGAAGGCGAGAAGGAAGATGATTTATCATGTACACAAGAAAATGCGTAGACAGGGAAGGTGAAAACGAGGGTTCAAATGGCAGGAGAATTTACACATTTTACTAGACTATCAATCTACGCCGAGATGGCAAAGTTTTTTCAATTAAATTAAAAAGAATAATATGGATTCGCAAATGTTTTAGCATGTACGATATTATATAAAAAAAAAGAGAAGCAAAGAAGGCGGAGGAAAGAAGCGCAGGAGAAGAAGGAGCGACGAGAGAATCGATTTATAATAGCGAAAGAAAAAAAATTCAGCGTGTCATGTGGATAATACCATATAAGTTCGAGCTACTCAGCAAAATTATTGTCATTTAATTATTATATACATATATATTGTAATGTGCGGCTCGATCTCGCGTTCGGATAGAAAAGACACTCTTCAACGTTTTTTCGGTTTTTCTTCTTTCCTTGTGTTACTTGTCCGTTAATTATTATTATATTATTATTAATATTATTATTATTTTTTAATTATTGTATTTCCTCTATTTCTCTTTATTTCTTCTAGAAAACGAAATTTATATTACGCAGTCTTAAGCAGAGAAAACCAAAAACAAGAGTTGTATACCTCGTTCTTTTCGTGTATGATTAAGAGTGTATAATCGCGCATTGATAAAACTCGCATTCATTTACGCAAAAAAAAAACAAAAAATCATAACGCAAGAAGTATATATATATATATTATAAAAAAAAAACATTTTTACACACATAAACACGCGCGCACCGCGCTCAAAAACATGCTTTTAAAAGTGGAAAAAGAAAACGTATATATCTCAAGTCCCATTCATTGTCCCGGCAGCGAAAAAACACCTCTTGGAATGTAATTTTTACTTTGTCGTTATTATTCTCGCGGTCGTTATTACTTTTGTAATTACTTTAGTAACAAAGTAAAATAAGGAAGATTAAAAATTCCAGAAAAAAAAACGAAATTGAGTATCTTTTGAGAATTGAAATTCTTTAATCACATTACAACATCGTTGCGAGAAAGAGAGAGAGAGAGAGTGAAAGAGAGTGAGCGAGAAGGAGAAAAGTACAGAATAATTGGACTGCAAACAATTGGCACATCATCGAATTCAGAAGATTCTCGTCCCGTTTTTTGACGTTTTCCATTATTGCACCCACTTATTTTCTTACCGGAAAAGTAAGAAAGGAGGAGAAAATGGCTTCCTTCTTCCAGCGAGTAGCGACTTTACAATTTCTAATTCATCCTTAAGAAAGGTAGAGAGAGAAAGAGAAAAGCGGGAAATAAACAACAAAAAAATACAAAAAAATAATTGACATAACCTTCCGTCGTTAGCTTGTATTCGTACATGTATACTCGTTTATATGTACATAAAAGGCGATCACCTTTTCTATGTGAACAAAGTAAAACACGTGTGTGCATGCCTGTCCAAGTTTTGCGAATGTGTGCGTGCGTGAAAATAAAGAAACTTTTGAAAAAGAGAGAGAGAAAATTTAAGATATGTAATTTGTGCCGCGTTGTTGAATAAACGTTTCACTGTCGTTATAATATCGATATGTGTATCGGTGTCTTTGTCTCCCATTGATTAATGATTAAAAAAGGAACGAAAAGAAGAAAGGCAAATCGGGATAGTTAACAAAGTAGGTGCCTACTTGAGTCGTATGCTACGGGAAACGTTTGTAAAACTTAAGCTAACGTTAAAAAAATACTAATGAATCAAGTGTTCTCTCATCTCTTAATAACTGTTTATAAGTGCGCGTGACGTTACGGGAGGTCAAAAAATCTTGAAAAAACAAGGTCATCTCTTTCTCTCTCACTTTCCCAGTTTTCCGCACTCGTCTCCTCTCCTTTTCTTCTTCCTTCGAGATTAGCGTCGCATTTTTCTTTTTTGTATCGCGTACTTCTTTTTACACTTGCGTATATTACACCGAAAGCACGCGCGGCTTTCCTATTGATTTAATTCTACATGCTCACGCGTTGATTGAAAAAATGCCTTCCATCATCGACACGCACAGACGAGCGCGTGCGAGTATGCTTTTTAAATAATTGTTTGTTCGAGATGACTGCGATCGAGTTCAAAATTTGATTGCAGCTCTTTCGAACGCGCGCGTGACTTCGATCCTTCTGTTACCTTCATTTTTTATTTTCGATGAAGAGGAAACACGTTTTATTCATTAGTTATTATGGTCAGACGAGAAAGGATCTAAGGAAACAAAATACTTCGTAGTAGGATTAAAGAATAGAGAAAAATTAAGAGGATGACTACAAACGACTGGCCATCATCGCTTTAACCCGCGTCCTTGAAAAAAAAAATTACGTTGTTCTCTATTTGTAACCATCGTCAATCCATCGTAATTGTAAATTATAATTATTATTATTATTATTATTATTATAAACGTTTACACGAAATAATAAATTCTGATAAAATGTCTGAAAAAAACGTATATCTACGATAGCTCTTATATTTTGAACATTTCAAAAACGAAAAAAGGGCAAGTGGAAGGATCAAAAGAAAGAGTTCCAAAAGAGCATTTTCATCTTTTTTTTGTCTTCAAGCTATTATAAGAGTTCCTAAAAGTCACTTTATAAAAAATGAGATGAAAATTGCTTCGTATATGATCGAAAGATTTTAATTTTTTGGAAACTAATATAATAGCCATTATTTAGAGTCTTTACGAATAAATTATTACTTACGATGTCATGTTCTCTTTTTTTTATGTAATGAAAAATTTCGATAGCATGAAATCCTTTTGTTCTATAAATTATGAGCTAATTTGTTGATGTGTTTGTTCTCGATTGAGTTTATTATTTTAGTTTTAATTCATTTAAGTTTCTATTCTTTCCATTGAAAGGTAAGTAAAGGCCCTGTAAGTATTACGTAATCTCCAAAAACTGTTCTTTATTCTGGTACAAAAAATATTTTTGAATTTATATATAATAAGTGGTTGTAAGAAAATTAGCTTCGAATTAAAAGTATATACCTTTATCTTGAGTTAAAACTTCCAAATATTCGGATTTATAGTATATTTTTTTTTTTAATTCTGTCATTTTGATCCACATTTACACCCATCTGGACGAAAACTTTTTAAATATTGAGAAGATTAAAGAATATAAAGAAACTAATTTTATTAAGTATATATGTATGTTAAAAAAAACTAGCAAAAACTGCCACACCTCCATCAAGTCGTACCATCCACTCCCCGATAAAAAATGCAGATATGCCAAGCCATAAACCTTGAGCAGTAACTACTCAATGCGCTTCAGAGAACGAGCGAAAGCCCCATTATTCCGGGGCACCAAGGATATTCGCCGCCACCCTCGGGAATGCGCTTATCGGTGGCGGCCTCGCAATCGCTCCCCCCCGCGGCTGCCTCCACGCTGATTTATTTCGTTCCACGTTTATTGCCTGCAGATGGGATCGCCGGAGATGAAGGGCTTTCGTTGAGATAAGAGGGAAGGCTGGAATGGGGTGAGACTCCTGCCATGGCTTTCTATAGAAAGTGGGTCTTCTTTTTGCTTCTTTTGAATTTGTGACCGTTGTTATTTCGGGATTGATTAAAATTTTTTTCTTTAATTTTAAAATGCTAAGCCGTGTCATGAATTACTTTTTTATGGTTATTAAATCGCGTTGCATTAAAATGCAAGTGTTCTCGATACTGAATTTTAAAACTTTAATGTTCTTATGTAAAGTAATAAAGTAATGAATTAAAAATATATATATTAACCGTACGTTAAAGTCCGATTATATAAGTTTAATCGATGAATATGATAGTAAAAACTGTTCATTTTATAAAAGAATATTTTTTTGTTACATTATATTTGTTTGATATTTGTAAATTAACGCAAAGTTAATTAATTCTTTCATACTATAACATAAACAGCTATATGATCTAACGAAATTATAGTACAAAGAAACTTAATTAAATTAATTATTGTATAAAGTAGAACAAGCTTTAGAGATTTCAATTTTGTAAAATACAATATCACGGAAAGGAAAATTAGGTCGTTATTTGTCGTGAGGAGGAGGGGAAGGTAACAAAAGTAATTATAACGGAAAATTATTTAAAGTGTATGTATACCTTATGAACAAGTTAAAAGAATCTCTTGCGTATCAGTTTTAATTTTTATCGCATTTTTTAACCATCAATCGATTGAGCGGTTTATTCTTATCAGTTCTAGACGCACTGCTTTAATTTATGTTTATCTTGAGATATGACTAAGTCCATTAGTTCAAATCCTCATTCGTATTTTAAGTTGTTTATTTACAAATTAAAGTCGAAATTTTTTCTAATTTTCAAGCGCGAAATAACTTCTTGAAAGCTTCTTGATTTATGTTAATGTTTCAAAACATTTATAGTGTATTTTTTATATACAGATTTGCATTTCAGCAGGACATGATTTGAAATTTAAAAAATTTCCTGGTACAACTTATTGAAATTTATACTATCATTGTTTTCAAGCGCAACATACGTATTTAAACGTATTATTTTAAACAGGTAATTCTTTACTAATAGCTATAACATTGTCTAATATTAAAATAAGAATAATAATTCGAATTTTGAATTGAGAATACTAATTAAACTCAATATTAGAAAAAATTGTTTAAGTTACCTTACAAATACAGGCATACTATTTACTTTTCTAAGTAAGATGTAGATGAATCAAACCAAACATGACATCACATAAGTAAGCATGCTCTGTGTTAAATTCTTTTTCAAAAAACTGCTGGCGTAATTTAAGAATCCGCAAAATCATACTTTTGAAGATTTGTGTTCACAAAAAATTTATTTACATCTTCTTTAAAAAAAAATAAATATATATTCATTCAGGAATATTTCGAATAATTGAACTTAAAATGAAAATAAAATAAATTTTAAAATTAATGAAAATTTTAATAGCGCATTTCTTTAATTTTTTAAACTAAACGAATGAATAAAAATAAAAAGTTTCTTTTATATTCGATCTGTTTTCTTGAAGAAAAATATAAAAATAGATCTATTTCCATTTCGTTAAAAACAATACGAAAATTTAAATTTATCGAAGTTGTAAACATTAAGTTAAGTTTTATAAAATGTAAATACCCTGCAATATTAAAATTTTACTGAAGAAATCTTACGTTTTTAAATGTACATTTCAGTGCAATACCAGTATAACGTAACTTCCCATCAGATTCGCAGAACTTTCGAATCTTACGCACCTCTTGCGTAGAATGTCACATTCGAGTGTAAACTCCCATACGCATGTCGTCACTCGCCATTCAGCCTCACCGTTCAAGACAGTTGCGCATCCTACGATCCCAACCTTTAAACCCTGCTACTTCAAGTTCAGTAACCCCCGATAGACCATTCCAAAATTCACGATGACGCAACGACGGTGGCAGCGATAATTAAAAATTTTTCCGAGCGCGGGTCCAAAAATACACGCGCGTACGCGCATGCGCGGGCCACCGCTCGGGAGTCGTCTGCTAAGCTATCAGCCGCTACTACTCCGCGAAAGAAAGAGAGAGGGACGGGCGGCCCGGTAAAGGTCACCTTCAGAGCGCGAGGCAGCTTCAGCGTCGTCGTCGCTCGCAATCGGCCGTCGACAGCGTCCGCCGTCGCACCGAATCTTTTTTGTCTAAAAAAGTACTTCTTTATTCCACCCGGTGAGTATCTACACTCAATTCTTTAGATACACCGCGACCTTGACTTGTCAGACCTTGAAAACCAGGAAGGACAGGTTGCTCATTAGAGCCAACGTGAGACCCGCGTGCTTTTAAAGAAAAGTGGAATAAGTCTGAGGGAAAGTTTGCAGAAATCCGATAATTGCAGTGCCATCAAACAGTTTTTGTGATTATTGGGGGGATATTGAATGTAATTGCTCTGTGGTATAGTGAAAGCAGATCTGGTGAAAGCACAAATCATCTTGTTTTCCTTTTCCTGTAAGGGAGAATTGATGGTCCAACCTTGACCTCATTTCTAGAACCGACCTTGACAATGAGGCTGAGTGTTTTTATATATGTATACTAGAAACTAACTTCTTTTTGCTTGTTCGCAGGTCCTCAGTTCTTGTCAGAAAAGCAATCATGGATGAAGAACAGGTGGCACACAGGTTTATTAAACCTGGCAGTCATCGGGGTAAAGGTCTTGCTGTTTTTACCAGCGGTGGAGACTCTCAGGGTTAGTGCTTTTTCTTTTTTTGTTAGCTCAAATTGACAGGAGCATTGAAGCATTGATATTTTATTTTTAAGTGATGTAATACTTTGAAAGAAGGATAAATTATCTCTACTTATTTTTAGAGTATTAGTTGAATTTCTTATTTTCAATATATCAGTTTTGTAGATAATTTAAGATTTAATATTTTTTCACAATAAAAATTATATAATTTTTGTTTCTAAACTATATTTATGAATCTAAAAATAAAGCTAACCAAAAAAAGAACAATAAACACTTTACTACGCTTACTTAAGTTACTAAATTATTATAGTGCTGAATTAAAATCAATAAAAAGATTGATTCATATTTGTAGCTAATGTAAATTCAAGGAGAGCTGTTGATTAAATCATAAAGCTTACAATTTGATTCTTTAGTAAGAGAACTAAGATAAATGTAATTTTGCAGATAACAGATGAAGAAAATATTTTAAGAGTACACTCATTAATTATGCAATATTTTACAGGTATGAATGCTGCTGTTCGTGCAGTAGTTCGTATGGGCATTTACCTAGGATGCAAAGTATTCTTTATTAGAGAAGGTTACCAAGGAATGGTAGATGGTGGAGAGAATATTGTTGAAGCTAATTGGTCTTCTGTATCTTGTATCATCCATCGAGTAAGTCTTTAATTTTCCAAGAATTCAAGCAATTCCACTGTCTTGCAACTTTGACATAAAATAACAATGATAAAAACAATCAAGTTTTTTGAACCTTCTGACTATCTTAAAAAATGAAGTAAACATTTTGCATTCTCTTGATGTATTATGATGCAATTTTAATTATTTTTTGTGTTATTTTCTAAACTATCTTTAATTATAAAAGTAAGTTTGTCAATTTTTATTAAGAATAATAGATTTAAAGAATTTTTATTTTACTTTTTTATTTACACATTTGATTACAAAGTAGTTAAATAATAATATAAAAACTAAATGAAAAAAATTTCACAAATTGTGTAGCTAATTTGAATTTTATACTTTCACTTTTAATAATCTTTTTTGTACGTTCTTGCAACGTTTTCCATTACGACGATTGTTTACACTCTCAAAGTCGTTTAACACAATGCATTTTTTGTAGGGTGGCACTGTCATCGGCTCAGCCCGTTGCATGGAATTCAAAGAGCGCGATGGCAGGAAGAGAGCAGCCAAGAATCTCGTTGTACGCGGTATATCAAATCTGGTCGTCATCGGAGGAGACGGTTCTCTCACTGGTGCCAATCTTTTCAAAACTGAGTGGTCCGACCTCTTGAAAGATCTGGCCAAAGAAGGTACGATTTTGAACATTAACTTGGTAATTGTCTAGAATATGCTTATTGGATATTTCTATGAACGAGTTTATAAAAAGTATATTTAAAAAATGACTTCTATAGCATTAGAAATCATTTAAGTGTTAAATACCAACGTAACAGTCTTATTTGTAAAACTTTCCAAAATATATCTCTGCAGATCTCTTTTTATAGAGCGCCATAAACTAATTTCTTTAATAATTTAAAATTAAAACTTCAAAATTTAGAAAACGGAAATGTCAACTACATGAAAATGATAGGACTTGTTCTTAATATTAATTTAAAATTATTATCATTAGGTAATTACACATATTACGTTAAAGTATCTTAAAGAATTGCTTGTGATTATACTGCGAAAATTGTGTTGATCCATTAGTAAATATTGTATTTAAACTTCTTACATTGTGATAAGAGAGATAACTGAGGGAATTCACTTGGATATATATCAACTCTAAATGTTTTCAATTCATATTCTTTTTTCAATAAAAAAATAATTTTACATATTTTACAAATGCAAATTTTATTTTTATTATAAAAATATTTTTCAAATTTTACAATCATGAAAAAAGTTTTGCAAATTTTTTATTTTGTTAAATTGTAATTGTTTAATTTATAAACTGAAAAATATGCTATTATATATATCCAGATATTTTATCAAAGCAATAACCTTCTAATAGCATTGAATTTTCGGAATTGAGTTATGTAATGTTACCTTTTATTACTACGACACTAATTCAATAAGTACTTCTAGGCAATAATAAATCAATAGTAAAAGGAAAAATAATATACTATCGTGACTAATTTAAATCGTCGAATTACAGAGTAGTAAAATTGAAAAAGTAGAGTCCTTGAAATGAATAACGTTGTATTTTTTTAACTTTGTATTTTATTTCCTCGTCAATTAATCTTAATGGACTTCAACTGTCTCTAGTTCAATTAGAAAATGATCTCATTTTTATTAAAACATGTGTTGCCATCAATGATTTAACTATTATTCAAATCATCTCTTCATAAAAATTTGATACTTTTAGTGCAGGAAATTATTTTTTTATATTACCAGTAATGTTTTGAATATTATATGTATTAAATTTTACATAAAATTTTAAACTCTGAAATAGAAAATTCAAATTTATTTATAAACTCTCAACTTACGCTAATGTATAAAAAATCGATAGGTGAAATTACAAATGACCAATGTGAGAAGTTCAAACACCTGCATATTGTCGGTATGGTCGGCTCAATTGACAATGACTTTTGCGGCACGGACATGACAATCGGTACGGACACGGCTCTGCACAGGATCATCGAGAGCATCGACGCGATCGTCAGCACTGCCTATTCGCATCAGCGTACGTTCATTATGGAAGTCATGGGTCGTCATTGCGGGTAAGAAACAATTGACCGAAGTATCTGTGATTAGCCTGAATTATGTGCATGTGTCCATGTGCACATGCCAGTTATATAAAGTGACTCCAAGTTTTTTAAACACATATCGAGTGGCGCGATTGATTTTTCTTTCTCCGGAGGTTTCGCATTGTAAGTTTTAGAAGTAATTGTTTCGTGTACGGTATTTCAAGTGCGATGATACCCTTGGAGGTGTCGGAAGCTATCATTAGGAAAAGTCGAAATCAATTATTTCAGTTACTTAGTAAATAGCTTGTTTCTTTCTACTCTTATTCAAGCTACGTATGTTAAAACAAGCAAGTTTTACATACATAAATAGTTTACTGATATTCATACAAAAAATAGTTTTCTGATATAAAATTATATTTTATAAAATATAATATAAATTATATTTTTTTAAAATTTTGTTATTTTTTATTTGAATTTTTAACCGATTTGATTTTAATTAGGTTTTGTTGAAACTTGTAACAAAGTAAAAGAATTTCAATTTCAACGCTCTTGTCTGTTTATAAAACATGGAAGTTATAAAAACTATAATTTAATTGATATAACTTTTTTTTTAAGTTTCCTCTTTTATCTTTTAACAAAGATATCGTACTGAAACGAACGAAGCGTATGTTACCACTGAAAAAAGGCAAAAACGATGAAAAAACAATTAATTTGTGCTGGAGCGATAGACAGATAGCTAATAACAAATTTTCGGGATAATATAGGTACTTGGCAATCGTGGGTGCATTAGCCTCTGAGGCGGACTACGTGTTCTTCCCGGAATGTCCACCTCCCGCCGACTGGCCTGAGAAACTTTGCAAAAAGTTGGAGCAGGCATGTCTCATGAATTTATTTTACTTTTTCAACCAAGTTTTTTATTTGTATATCTTTACCCTTTTTATTCTTTTTTACCTCATTTTATTATCCTTTTATTCGATTGAATTACCGCCAAGAAAGTGTTCCCAAAGAACCCTCGTGCTGTCGGTGTGTTTTAGTTTTTAAATGTACACTAACTGAGATTGTCAATTATTTTTTTTTTAATTATCAATCTTTACGGGAAAAAAGTTTGGAGCTGATGGATACGCAAACTTTTTTCCGGCCTCGAACAATAATTTTAGGTTTGCGTTTTTTCTCTATCCCTAATTGTGTTGTGTACATAGATTAGAGTAAGCAATAATTGTCATACGAGTGCCTTTTCAATATCGGATGTACACAAATAGAAAACCGATAAGATACCAACTTTCTTCTCACTATTCATGAAGGTTTATTTTTTTTAGTTTATTTAAATCGCTCTATCATCCTGCCTTATGAGTCAGTCAGGCATCGAAATCGCGCGAATTTCTATTATTGCTAGAATCGCTAGGCAGACGCGTAGAATCCCCTGGTAGAAATGATAATTTTAAAAGTACGCAGGAAACTTGTTAATTATAGGTATTAAAATAGCTTCTTTGATTCTCATGAAACGATTTTTTTAATCTTGTTTGATCATTTAATATACTAAAAACGTTCCAGAATCTTTAAAATTTTTATTATTTTTAAAAGTGTAAAAAATTTATTATTTTTTTATAAATATTTTACTTAACTGTTTTTGATACTAAGTATAAATGAATTTAAATAGTATTTTAAAAAATACTACCTTTCATCACTACATTTATAAGACTTATTTTAAAATAAAAAGAATGTTTATAATTTTATATATTAATAATTCGTGAGGGATTCACAAACCTTATCAAACATCTCATTGGAACCTTTTTTTTTATTAAATTTGAACATATTATAAAATGTAATGAGTATTATTAATGATACTTCTATCTTCTATATAACAAAAATATAATCTTATGAAGTCAATAATAATAATTTAAATATTTTATATTTTGTAGATGAATTAAAATTTTTCGAGTGATGAATGAAAAAAATTGTTTCATGAATGCTAAATAGCATTTTTACATTGAAGAAACTATTTATCATTAAACAGTCGAAACAAATTTCCACCAGGGTACTTAAGCTAGTAAAAATAAGGAGGTTGGACATTTTTTTTGTTAAGGAAAAAGTATATGAATAAGCAAGCAAGTATGCAGTTGCTAAAGCTATTCAAGAGTAATAAAAAAAAGTATTCTCCGAAGAGTCCCAGTGGTTGTACCCTTCTAACTCGACTCAATTGCAGAGCGACTTTTTAAGTAGGAATTGGCGCGCTTTCATTCAGTTGGGTCTTAACGTTGCAGCTATCTGGCTCTGGTGGCAGCTATATGTAGCGAAGCTGACTATGTCTTCATCCCAGAATGGCCTCCGGAGCAGGATTGGCCGAACAAGCTGTGCAAAAAGTTGATTCAGGTTCGCTAAAACGAATTTTTTTTTCTTTTTTTTTCCATTAACCTTTTGCGGCACGGTATGCCAAATTTGGTACACCTTTTATCTGATCATTTTTCAGTTCTAAAATTTCTCTCATTGAATTTATTGACACGAAATAACTCATGATAGGATCTTTGGATGCAAAATGTGTATGTTTCGGATGTGTCCCTCTGTAGATTTATTTTTTTTAATACAAATCGTGCCGCAAAGGGCTGAGTATCCTCTATTCTCCCAACCTTCGCATCTTCATCCAGTTATTTGTAACACAATTTAATTATTTACAATACACGGAAAAGACACGTG
This sequence comes from Ormyrus pomaceus, assembly GCA_900474385.1. Classification (NCBI taxonomy): domain Eukaryota; kingdom Metazoa; phylum Arthropoda; class Insecta; order Hymenoptera; family Ormyridae; genus Ormyrus; species Ormyrus pomaceus. The sequence continues at coordinate 44,320 of UCOM01000922.1, forward strand.
TAGGTTTTTCTTCGAGTGTGTAGATTGCTTTTATTGCTTGTCTTTTTTATACGAATGTTTGTTTTTATATTAATTCGTTTTAATATGTACTCACCCTAGAGTTAATTTTAATTTATGATTTACAGCTATTTCAGTCATGGGCAAAATGGAGTTGTTAATTATAAGTTCTAATTTAGGATTAATCATTGGTGTTGGGATTCATTTATGAGTTAATTAATTAATTTTATTTTAATTTAATATCGGAAATGGCCATGCCTATGAGAAGAACTTATTCACATTTCCGATATTTTTAGATGCTCAAAATGAAGAAATACAAAAGATATCAGATAGAATCTTAGTTAATATGAGCTTTGTTAAGTTAAAAATATTCATTTTTTGTTCAAAATTGTTAAATATTAATCCCCCTGTGCACTATGACGAAATATCTCGTCATGAACTGTACATGTACCCTTATATACTATAGCTATTAAGTGCGCAGAAGGGTTAAAGGCGAAGAAAAATATCTATATGAAAGCTTTTTATAAAAATCCTGTTTTTCTTTAAAAAAAACATTTCTCATAAGTATGAATATTTGTTTAGAATTAAATTACTTAGAATTTAAGTATTTGGGAACGTAAGACAATTACGTTCTAAGTTCTAGATATAAGGTTCTGCATGCTAATTCAAAATCTTTCCAAAATTTGCACGAGTAATTAAACTTCTAAAAGTTTTGTCCATGTCTGATTTCAATAACTATATTTGCAGAGCTTTGAATCCCCATCGAGCTCTTTGTGCTTCTGTTCATATAGAAAGTCCACGTAGGCGAATTAAATATCTTACCCATGAAAAATGTTCTAATCAGAAGCTTTTCTATCTCAATACAGGAGCGTTTGACCGGGCAGAGGCTAAATATCATCATCGTCGCCGAGGGCGCCGTCGACAGGAATGGAGATCCCATCACGGCTGAGAAGGTCCGCCAGGTAGTTGTTGATCAACTTCATCAGGATACTAGGATTACCGTTTTGGGTCACGTGCAGAGAGGTGGTAACCCATCTGCTTTCGATCGTGTTCTTGTAAGTATGAACTGCAATAAAAAATAAACCCGTTAGTTCTAATTAAAATTTGTATGAAAATGAATATCATTATATTACTAAACATATTTCGTAATTTTTTAGGGTTGCCGTATGGGTGCAGAAGCTGTAATGGCATTGGTGGAAGCTACACCTGAAACTGAAGCTTGTGTAGTAACTTTGGACGGTAATCAAGCAGTTCGATTACCCTTGATGGAATGTGTGCGTAGAACAAAAGCAGTTGCGCAAGCTATGGCTGATAAAAATTGGGATTTGGCTGTACAGCTTCGTGGAAAGTAAGTTATCAGAGTAGACTGCGTCTACTTAATTTACTTACCTCATCTGCAGGCTGAGAAGTACTGGTCATCCAGGAGTGCGAATAGGCGAGGAACTCATTCCGTTCTCGGATTCTGTTCTGAGCTTAGGAGTCACTTTTGATTCCACGCTCTCCTGGGCTGGGCATATTGCCACCATAACTATGAAATTTAACCATACTCTGTATAGCCTGAGATTTTTCACGAAGTACACCACGCAGCCAATGCGGAAGAGGCTGGCGGAAGCCCCTCTGCTTCCTGATCTAGACTATTGTTCGATAAAATACCTAGACGCACCACAAGCCACTAAACAACGATTACAGATACTACTATTAAATTCACGTTTTAGGTATGTGATAAGAGTTAGGAGAATCCATCATATCACACCTTATAGGAACAGCCTTGGCTGCCTACGTACGGAGAGTCGCAGGTCATATTTCATGACCGTGCTTATTTATAAGGTCCTACGTATGCGTACACTGGTTTACTTTGATGACTTCCTCATCAAGTATTAGCCTCGGCAGCCTACAAGAGGTGATAAGAAGGAACTGACGAGTCCAGTCTTTCGTACCGAATTTGGGCTGAGATCATTCTCATACCAAGCGGCGCGACTCTGGAACGCGATACCGTCCTCGATCAGGGATTCGGCTTCCCTGAGTACCTTTAAGCAGCTGGCTTGGACACATGTTGAAAACCCAAACTAAGACAAACACTTAATACACGAAGCTGCCAGTCTATTGAAAGGACATGTATTGTAAACAAATTATAAAACACACAACGGACTACAACATACAAATGACTTCCATGACTTATGTATAACTAAAGCAACAAAATGACGTTAGACTAATGTAAATAATGATTAATTACTTTATCAGCACAACGCTGACCATATTTCTATATTTATTTATTTATTTATTTATTTATTTATTTATTTATTTATTATTACCATAGTACAAATTTACATGTAAATTACATCCAGATATACATTATATACCCGATAAATTTTACATCGTAATAGAGATAATAAAATTAACTGTGCATTAGGTCCGGCTAAATAAGATAATTGTCCTTAAGTCGTACAATGCAATCAAAACTTAAATCTAATTAAAACTAAGGTTTAAAAAATTAATATAATTTATATATACGGTTAAACAGTGATACAAACTAATATCTATATATACATTTTTATTCGAGATTCTATACATTAGTATATATCTATATTATACATTGTCCTTTTTATTCGTTTTCCCTCAACCAGTCTTTTAACTTCTTAATTGTAGATCTTTTTCTTTTATCAAGGGTTTTTTTTATATTCATTCGGTAGTTTTATATTTTATATTATACAATATTATATTATACAATATTATATTATACAATAAAATTTAATACAATTGCAATACAATTTATAAATTAATTAATAAAATGTACCGATTCTTTTAGGGGTTTTGTTCGAAATTTGGAAACGTACAAAATGTTGACCCGTTTGAAGGCTCCAGTTGATCCTGAATGCACCAAGGTGAGATATATTTCCAATGGCAAAGTAATTTATTTATAGATTTGAAACTGAAGAAACGAATTTAGTCCCTAAAATGTGAATGTTAATGTTTTAAGTAGTCGTAAAGTTTGAGAAAGTCCCTATTACCTATACAAACTGTAATTAAATTCATACAAAATAACAATATTTAGCCTTAATAATGGCATAATAATACATATGCACATGTTTTATTTAATATTGCTCCAGGAGGGAAGTCATCCCGTGTTGACCAAGGTAATTCAATCTCTTCCTAAATGTCAACTCAAGTAACAAAATTTTGTTAATTTTCCCTTACCGTTCGAAATTTCGAATCCCTTGACTAATAATTATTTTTTTGTTCCTTTTTTACCATAGCAATTCACATTGTGTGGACAAGTAAGTCAAAAGAAATGTAACAAAATCATTGTTCATCGTTAGTTAAAAAAGGAATGTCAGTGTTATGATTTATGTCATATTTGTTTCTTACTATAAAGAACTAATAAAACCCTTTGTTTGAGACTAAAAAATGTGCATTGAATACGTAATGTTGTAACAAAGGGTAGAATAATTTCAAAGTATCACGCAGCTTTGTGAGCAAAAAATGTTTCGGCCGTTTGAACTGTCACCGAAAGCAGTAAAACTGCAGAACGCTTAAATCATGTTTTTTTAGATGAATTTTTTGTGTCACTAAACCTGGCTGGTGGATTAAGTGTTCATATTTTTTAGGGTGGCTTTAATACAGACTGACCCAAGAAAAATTTCATACTTTTGTTATCGTCTTACTTGTAACTTAAATGTTGTTAATGTCTTTTTCTAAATATCTAATTTTGTATTAAAAATAAGTTACTTTACTTGAATCCTTTACAGGCAATTATAAATAACTTGATATTCTATGATTCAACGATGCTTATAAATTTTCTATGGGCGCTAATGTATTAAAAATACTTTACAGATCTTGCTGAATTTTTTTTTAAATAAAACAATTTTTTATTTAGATTTCGCAACTAGGTCTGCACGCTGCCTCATGTTCGCACTCTGTAGTAACAATTATTAAAAACAAATTTTACAACATTCTTTTCATTGCAGGATCACTACACTCTAGCAGTTATGCACGTCGGTTCACCGTCTTGTGGTATGAATGCCGCAGTTCGTTCCTTCGTGAGAAACTGCATTTACCGAGGAGATAAAGTAAATTTTTAGTCATATTTTATCTACCTTATTTATGAATTTTTTTTTTAAATATAATTTTGTTTCAATTTAGGTTTATGGTATTATGGATGGAGTTTTGGGATTAGCTCAAGGTAAATTGAAGCTCATGGATTGGCCTTCAGTAACTGGATGGGTAGCCCAGGGTGGTGCTTACCTAGGCACCAAACGTGCTCCACCAAAGGATGAACAACTGCCTCAAATTGCACAAAAACTGAAGGAGTTCGGAATCCAAGCTCTCCTTATCATCGGCGGTTTTGAGGTAAATCAATTAATAAATTTAAGAAAATCTAAGACTTTTCATTTCAATAACCTAAGAAGATTTTAAAAAGTTTTAATTTAAGATTAAAATGTTAAAATAGCTTCGATATTTTTAATTATTTCTTTGAATTTTGCGTTATTTTATATTTTTCATTATAATTAACGTTACTTTTTGAATTTTAGGGATTCCAAACTGGTCTCAGCTTTTACAACGCTAGGAATCAATTCCCCGAATTCCGCATCCCAATTGCTATGATTCCTGCCACTATTAGTAACAACGTACCAGGAACAGAATTTTCTTTGGGTTGCGACACAGCTCTTAATGAAATTACGGAAGTAAGCTACTTATAAATAAAAATTAGATCACTTGTACAATACAATTATAAACCAGTAAAGTGTTGTTGTATATCTATTAACGCCAATTACTTCTCTTAGATCTGTGACCGTATTAGACAGTCCGCTCAAGGTACGAAACGGCGTGTCTTCATCATCGAGACAATGGGTGGATATTGCGGTTACCTGGCCACCCTGGCTGGTCTGGCTGGAGGTGCCGACGCAGCCTACATCTTTGAAGAGAAATTTAACATCAAAGATCTGAACCAGGATATTATTGCCATGGCCGCCAAAATGTCGGAAGGCGTACAACGTGGTCTTATTTTACGTAATGAAAATGCCAACTCTAACTACAATACCGAGTTCATGATGAGACTTTTTAGTGAAGAGGGCAAAGGACTTTTTAGCAGCAGGATGAACATCATAGGTCACATGCAACAGGGTGGCTCGCCGACTCCGTTCGATCGTAATTTAGGTGAGTTGTTTAAATTTTAGAAATTTAAAAAAATTTATTTTCGTATAACTTTGTTGCTTTTATTAGGTACTAAAATGGGTGCAAAGGCTGTAGAATGGTTTACAGAAATGCTAAAGAGGGATGCCCAATCTGATGGATCTTCTATATCCACTTCTCCCGAAAGTGCCGTTATGTTGGGAATCGTAAGGCGACAGTACAGATACACGCCGTTTACTAATTTGATTGATAACACTGACTTTGAGTAAGTATTTATTAACATAAATCTATATTTAATCGTGAAGAAAAATTATAATAAATTAAGAAAACCTTAAAAAATTTTCCATCTACAAAAAAAGTTTTTTTTATAACATTATAAATGATGAAAATAATAAAAAATACTCTGCATTTCACAGACATAGAATTCCCAATTATCAGTGGTGGATGAAACTCCGCCCTCTGCTCAAAGTTTTGGCGAAGCACGAGTCGACATACGAAGAAGAGGGTCTTTACATCACGGTCGAAGAAATGGACAAGGACAACGACGCACCGCTGGTTTAAGCTCATCGTGATGTAACAATTTTCCTAGGCAGTATTCCGTTTTACTCTCTTTTTCTCATTACTTTTAATGTTTTGCAAAGAAGAAAAAATCACCGTCAAATAACGATATTAACATTAATTTAATGAAAAAATTAAAATCAAGTAACAGTTTCTACAAATAACGACTTGGCACACTCTTTCGTATGCCGTCGTTATGTGTATATAAATATAAGCAATGAATCGTTTTGTTACTCGCACTGCGTACGATTATGAAGGGCTGGTCACTTCGGTCGCTGAGAGAGAACAAAACGTGTAATTCAAATTTAAAACAAAAGCGTGAACTATACTATTACACTATGTTCTAATGCTTTAGCGCAAAATAAATTAAAAATAATGAAAAATAATGAAAAAATAATCGCTCACTGCACACCGCTTCGTTTGAAGATAATATGATACTGAAAAAAAGATACTGTCGCGTGTTCTGCAGTGAGAAAATAGATTCGTTTAAACTACCTTTGAGTCCTCACGGATGAAGTTATTTTTAGACGAATTAAATGCGCCCAGTAATCCTTCGGGGACGCGTTAATATATGCTGATACCGATGAACATGTTGAATGTATATTTTCAAGTGTGACTAACAAATCGTGTATTTTTATTAGCATTAGTACAATTTCATGTCAGTAAAATAAACGTTAGGTAAAAAAAGGTTTAGGAAAATGAGAGCGATCAATTCTTGTAGATCGAACAACAATTTAGTCGTATGTTTAGATCCTTACATTGTATTTATTATTAATATTTCGACAACATTTTTATAAATTTTATTCAGTGCTAATTATTTATTCATGTATATATATTATTTAATTGTATCAAATCAATGAAACCAAATTGTTATTTTTTAAACTTTTCGCAAAAATTGTTCGGTTGTCCAAGATATTGAGCAAATCTTTAGATAAATATAGACCTGGTCCTGCAAGCAGCGGCCTCGTCCTCGAAGGGTGGAATAAAAGTGCTGCGAAGCAGCCGGTAATGAATGCTAACTAACTAAATAATTAACTAATTAATTAATTGATTAATTGGTATGCCTCGGCGTTTCATAAAAAATTTTAAAAATGACACAAATCTCCTTCCTGTTTAGCGTTTTTCAGTCGCTTTGAGGCTATAAAAGGCTATTTGGAGAAATATACTTGTCTACCTCAGAAAGTCGGCTAATCAATCCGATCGCGCGATATGGCGCTATTCGCTCTCTTATTTTTGGGTTGATCCCAAGGAGAGACGCGGCCAATGTCCCGTCGATCGCGAGAAATTTTTCCTAAAACGGAAAATCGCAACTAACGCTAATGTTCTTTAATTTATTGATTGTCGATGATTGTAAAATTTATTCACGGCGCTTGTTCGTTGCTTCTCCTCTCTGTTTTTTTCTTTGTTCCTTGAAAAAATCGCTACGAAATTTAATATTTTTGAATGCTGGCGCAATTAAATGTAGTAATTTCTCTGCAAGCAGAGGAAGAATGAAAAGAGGAGAGGGAGAGAAAGCGAAAGCTCGTAAATCTCGAATTTAGACGATTCCCTGTTCAATGTGTCGTTTTTTCCTGTTACGTACACTAGAGAATTCGTGCTCGCAAGCTTGTTCGTTCGTACACTCGGTGAAAAAAGAGAAGATGAGGAGGTGGAGGAGGAATAAAAAAGAAAAACGATACTCGATCGCGACATATAACAGATTATAGTCGCGCATAGTTTGTACATCTCCAGATTTTTCGAGAGCTCGTTTATTAAAAAAAATTGCAATTAATAATAATAAAGTCCTCGATTCCAGTTATAAAATGCTGTGAAAAAAAATAACGACGATATTAAAAACATGTTGATATAAATTATTGTAAAGGTTGTATATTTTATGCAATGAACACCATTAAATAAATTAAAGGAAACGATTGCGTTGTATCATCTGTTATTCTCACACAGTTCTGTTTCAGTTATTAATGAGATTGCACGAAAATTTTTTAGCTTTGGTTAGCAATCGCAGTCTAAATCTATATATTGAATATTCTAGTTTGCCAAGTCTCGATGGTAAAAAGTCCACTCCAAGAATGCTATAGAAAGTTTTCGTGCAAGGAAAGCAATTAAGCAAAAAACAAACGAGAGAACATATCATTTTACTCGAAACGACCACAGCAGCCTTTCCTTATCAGAAACTCATCGACTGGATGGTGCGCGCAAGACGTTTCCCCAATAACTATAATAATAAAAAGGAACGACGCGAGTCCTATATTGCATACTGCAGTACACCCACACTCACACTAGTGTGCCGCGTCACATGAATAGGCGGACCCTTAGAGCATTTAGAATACCAAAAAATAAAATATAATGGAAAGAAGTAGCGGGAGGATCGATAATGGACACGAGAGAGAGGGAAAGTCACGTACACATATATTTTTCAATTCAATTTCTGTGAAAATTTTGCCTCTCTTTCGTCCGGTCACTTTGGCGTGATTATCTAACGCTTTTAGAGCAAAGTTTCCTCCGGCTGCCACGACTCTTTTTTTATGAGGGTTTATTAAACGAATTTCAGTATTTCACGGAACTTTTTTATTTGACGAAGGAATTGATGGAGTGGAACTTCGTTCTAAGGGCGTTCTCAGAGTGGGTTATTGCTGTTTTTGTGGAGCAGTATTTCAAAAGACGAAAGATGTTGAATTTAAGATGATGTAATTGGCCTCGGCTTGACGTCGTTGCAAAGATTATAAAAAACAATGTTAGTTTCATGTCGTGCAAATAAATTATATCTTGTATCTTAGTGTATTTTATTCCTAATGCTTATCCTACCCTAATGCTTTTAAACAATTGTATTTGTGCAGAAAATTACACAGTGACTTGTTTTAACCCCTTTTCATGAAAGTTGTATCATTGAAGTTCTCATTTGCCATTGTTTTATTCTACAATGTTATAAAATTCTTTTTAAAAGCACTTTTTTTAGTCTAAAAAAAAACGCCGTACTCATAAAATATTTGATTTATTCAAATTTTTTAAATAATTATTATACTAACTATAAACCATATTTTTAAAATGATTTTAATTTAACAAAATTAATGTTTTTAGGTTTATTTTATGTAACACCTAAAATTAACAATATTAGAATCCTTAGTATTTAATTCTCCTAAAATCCATCTAAAAGAAGCAAAAAAAAATAGAAAAACGAGAATCCATTGAAATAGAAGCCAGCAAACAAAAAATCAGATACAATTAGTCGCCGGTCATTATCCCCAAAAATGAAAGTTCGATCGGACTGCGCGAGCAGCGCCGTAACAAGAGCAAACTTCTTGGCCTAGAAAGCTGAAGAGCCGAAAAAGGAAGAGAGCGAGAAGTCGCCCAATAATCGCTGCTGTATGACGATTCGCGCGTCGATTTCCCAAACTAATCGACCTGAAAACCTTTACCGCCGAGCCGCGGGAACAGCCGCCGCCGACTCGATATCTCTGGGGCAAAGCTGAGAGAGAGAAAAGCAAGACGCCGAGGCCTTGAGCGAGGGGAGGGGAAGGAGCTGCCTTTTTTTTTTACATTTTTCGTTTTGAAGAAAAATGACGTGGGGCTCGTGAAATTTTGCTATTTTTCTTACTCGCTCTTTTTTGCTCGGAATCTGTTCTAGTTTTACTTTTGAATTCTCGGAAGGGCAGGATATTAATTACGAAAGGAAAATGAATTGTAAGTTAATGGTAGGGCGAAAATTTTACAGTTGAAGAAAGTTCTGCTAAAAGTTTATATAAAGAAAAAAATTCTAGTTTTTCATGCAAATAATTTATATTAAATTGATCCATTAATATAAAATTTATTTTATTAATGTATACATAGAATATTTCTACAAACATCAAATCGATGATTTAAAGTCTAAGTAGATACATCCAATTATAGTCAGACCTTACTTACAATATTTCTTTCATCTCTTTCAGTGAACAAAAATCATAAATAAAAGTATATTTAGATTGAAGAACTGTATTAAATAAACTGCACGCAATCATTAAATATTCTTATATAAATGAAAAGTAAAACTTATTTATTTTTTAAGTAAATATCAGTCAATTTACAGTTCTAAAAGTTAACTTTTATTTACGCAGTTTATGTTCCTAATACCCTCATAAATTGCGAAAACGAGTTAATTAGTTTTTTATAGAATTAGAAATTCAGATGAAGTTTTGCAAATGTTTGCTGAACTAATATGTATTTTAGACTTTGAAGGCAGTAACCATTTTCAAAGTTTCCAGTTACCTTAATGAAGAACTCAGTTTTTTCCTCGCGAAGGAATCAACCTCCTAATTAAAAATCACAAGCTGGATATTAAGTATCTAAAACATATACAATTTTCGAACGCTAATAAGATGTAATAAATGTATTTTTAATTGCGCAATAGAAACGGTCGATCAATAAAAAGCTTGTAACGCCGAACCGTTATTAAGTAAACAGCTTGCACATACAACTTTCAATTCAGTTATTTATCAAATAAACAATGATGTATGTTCTAATCACGAAGAAGGAATATTATCGATTTGAATTTGCAAATAGGAAATTCATTCTCAACACCAAAATTTCCACAATTATTCTATTCCAAAATTATAGGTAAGCAACAAAAAAGCTCCTTCAATAATATACCTACATAAAAATATAATTCCCAACTTTTTTAATCAACCGCAATCGAAAGAAATAACGCAGCCCTCTCCGAAATCTCTTTCAACGAAACGAAAAACTCCTCGCCCGTCTCGCCGCAGCTCGACATCTGGCCGCCGCACGTCATTTAAACGCCGGCCGCGGCGCGGGCATATCGCCACCTCGACTCGCCGAGGCGCGGAATCACGACAGGTAGTCACGATAGCGCGCGGCGAAAGTGAGACGTCGCCCCGAATTGAAGCGGAATCTCTCCCTCCCACCGTCGCGGGGACGGGAAAGGGAAGACTCTCGGCAGCTGTCGGCGTCGAGTGGCCCCTTCGCTTCGCCGCCGGATGAACTTGCGAGGGTTGCGTGGAGTGTTGTGCGGGAGATGCGTTGCTTTTTGGTCTTCAGCAGTTTCCTTTTTTTTTTTTTTTTTGTTCCTCGCCGGATGGAGTTTTTTGAGAGGAACTTTGAAGTGAGGTAACGAGGGTTTGTTAGGCAGCGTGTTACGTTGTAGTTGGTTTTCAGTTTGATTATGTTACGGGTGGAATTAATCATCCCTTTTAATGAAAGCAAACTTTACAGAAATGTAAATACGATATTTTTATTTAGAGTGCAATGTCGATAATTAAAATATATTCTAAAATAAAAGAATTCTTATCCTATTCAAATGGTGACGTAAATCTCTAATAGATTGAAATAAAACGTTTTCATTTTATATTTTAGAGAAACTTTTAAATCTTTCATTAGCCATAAAAGAACAGCATTAAATTTTACAAATCTACAACTTCAGAATAGATCTTTAGGAAGAGCGCCGTAAAAACAGTAAAAAGGCTCGAGCATTTGATAGTCCCTCGACATTCTGAAAAGCGACTCCCCTAAAATTCCGTACAAACTGTAAAGTTTTAGAAGAACGAAGTTCGAATAGGCCCCGGTAAGAAGACAGAGACGATACCTTAAATGCGAAGAAGTCGAAATGGATCAGGGTTAATGCGTCCGGCGGCTTCCGCGCAAAATCCCAAAGTACCACCCTTGGAATTTCAATCGAGTGTGGAAAATTGCACTCGACTCGAGCGTTCTTTTCGGCGCTCGGAGAATAGTGCCGCCACCGTCTTTTTCGCACTATATTCCCGGCCGGATGGATAAATTGTTGAATTTAGAGGCGCTTAATCTTGCCGAGGGATCTCACCTGAGCGGCGGAAATCAATTAGCCAATTTGAAACAGGATCCAAGAGCCATTAAGATGTCGGGAACAGGAGGAGCGCTGTATCGATTTTGGGAGTTTTCAATTTTCCTCGGATTAAGCTGCTGCTTTCGTACGTAGAAAATTCATATTTTGGATTCTAAATATTATATTTTCGATCCATCTTGATCGATTCTCAAAATTTTAAACTGCTTCGACGTTTTTTAAACTGATGGAAGTGTAATTTACTTACCAAAATACTTGTTGTTTCATTGTAAAATTCTCATTCTCTCAACAAACCACGCGTTAAACCTCCTTTAACGCTTGTCCAACGACATTCTTCGAAATCAATTATTCATTCCCTCCTCTGCCCCTGCAAGCCGTGTCCGCAAAACATATCGCCGCATCATAATCCCAACAAACCGGCCCGTTCCTCCGAAACAAAACGAGCCCCAACGTCCGCGCGTAAAAATTCAACGACCCCCTCGAAGAACTGAATGCGCGCCGCGCGAAACAATGGCGAAAAACCGGCCGAGATGAATTGGCCCCCCCCCCCCCCCCCCCC
>UCOM01000923.1:0-56152 GCA_900474385.1 Ormyrus pomaceus
ATGGATTTTGAGCTTCTTCGATAAATCTCAAAATCCGCGTGGTGACCACAGCAATATGATGATTTTGGATGCAAAACCTGCACGTCGCCGTCCCGAGGCTGGATCAAGTTCCAGTTCTACAAAAGACAAAAGGAGAAAAATTGAATAAAAAAGACAACATCCTAGATAACCTACGCAACATTAATGGGTGTATAACGTAAACTATTACGCGCTACGGTGTTGATTTAGTTTTAATGTTCTGATTTATAATTTCAAACTTTTCGATTAAATAATATTTTTGATGAAAGATAATGTAAATCCTATCCAATGGAAACAAAAAATGTATGAAAGAGGTACGAAAACGTACGAAAATGTAAGAAAATGGAGGTTTGACTTTCATTACGGACAATTTGCACGTTTTTGTACGTTTCCATATGTTTTAATACGTTTCCGTACTTTTCCATACGGTTTCTAACATTTCGGTACATTTTTACCAAATTTTTTCAATAGCTGAATCAAAGAAATAATTAAACATATAAAAATGTACAATATGTCCGAAATGAAAGTCAAACGTACATTTACATATGTTTTAAATTTTTTCATACATTTCCGTACGTTTTTCTATATTTTTTATTTCCATTGGGGTGTTTGAATTAACTATCAAAACTATAATGAGTATGTTTTATTAATATATTACTTATTAATTTTCTCCGTTTTTGAGAGACTACAAGCAATTTAAATGATGCCGAAGATTATGTATTATTTTATAGTTTAATAGCAATAAAAATTGGTCTAATTTTACTAATTTTAACTCATTCATTTTACAAATTAAATTCAAAACAGTAGTGGAGAATCTGGAAAATTTATTAATAATTTCTATCATGCATATCACTGAAAATATTCTTAAGTGTTAAATTTAAGTTTCTTTGAAATTACATAACAACACTATCTTAAAAATAATTCAAATTAAACGCGATGTATTATTTCTATCGTATTCAGAAATGTTATTTTTATCAAAGGATGTATGAGTTATTTTGCTGATTATTAAAATTAATTTAAATCTAATAATCCAAAGTAATTACTAAATTTCGATCAAAAAATTTAATAACACAAAATATTTTGAGGTTCAATTTTAGAATAAAATTTCAGAATCATTTATTGATATTTTTTTTTTGTAAATATTTTTCTTTAGTTTGATAACAAAATTTTCACGGCTTTTTTAAAAGAACCAATCAGCAACAGTTTTAAAATGCTTCATTCTAAATCCATCACTTTTTTATAAGAGGATTAAAATGCTTCATTCTAAATCCATCACTTTTTTATAAGAGGAACGTTGTGAAGCGTTGCTTAGTGAATACCGTTGATTCGTATTCGTAAATTGAGAAAAAACTGAGAAAGCGGGGACTTAATTTGCTAACTAAAGTTAGTGTACGTGAAATATTATCAACGGTTCTAGCACTATAAATTGACTGATAAGAATTTTGAAGTTATAACCGTTGTAACAACGGTACGACAGTAATAAGTTACAAAACACGATTGTTAGCCTACATAAATTATTAAAAATGTAAAAAACCTTTTTTATAAATGAAAGTTTTCTAACAGTGATAATTATGAAAAAAAAATTTTATTGACTTTTTACAACTTCTTTTACATTCAATATAATATTATTTCGTGATGAGGCCAACAAAGTAAGATTATCAAATTCCATTGGAATGACAGTCTGTTTGCAAGGCGTGAATTGATATTTTGATATCAAGTGAATTAATCCTAGTTTCGTTTGAAGAAGTCCAAGCCTCATACCTGAAATAAGCAGTAACAAAGTATTTTGTATGCAAATAAATAAATCAATAAATAAAATAATTATTAATTATATATTATTAATTATTATTAATTATATAAATTACTGCCTGGGAAAAAACAATTGTCACGAATCATTTCGTTTTGTAATATTTTTATGACCCAATGTTATCTCTTCAAACTATTCAAATTAAATTATGTTGTAATAAAACGCGAGCTTTTCATAATTTAATATGTAAAACAGTTGCAAAATTTTTAATTATATGGAATTATAATTTTACTCTACAATATTTTAAACTCGTACTGTATCTAAGAATAATACACTTGATCATGTATGTATTTACCAACTTCCAAGAATGATGCTTTTGTTATTCTATGAAATAGTAGTGACATATAAACTTAATTTACCTATGCAAATACGCGGCCCATCGCCAAATGGAAAGTATGTGTTAGGCTTGATATCCTTCTTATTCTCAGCTGAAAATCTTTCAGGATCAAACATTTCTGGCTTTGGGAAATATTTAGGATCCATATGAATGGCTTGCATTGGAATAATAATTGGACAACCTGCTTTAAGCATAAGTTTTGTTCCAGGTAATTTATAATCATTCTCTGTTACTCGATCCAAAAACGGTAAAATCGGGTACATTCTTAAAACTTCCGAAATAACCATGTCCATGTACGGAAAACAGGACATTATCTGAAATCAAATGAAATGATTTATTAATAAATAAATATACAAATTTTTATTTATAGTTACTTTCGTAAAACATTATTACCCTCTGAATTATTTACGTAATATTATTTGTTACACAATACAGAATACACTGAATTCTGCAATAATTTTATTATTTTCTTAATATAAATCGTAATAAATTTGTTTTTCATACCATGTCGTAAGTTACTTTCTCCTTATTTTGTTGGATTGCATTTAAAATTTCTTCTCTTAGTTTATCTTGTATCTCTGGATGTTTGGCTAATTCATATAAAGTAAATGACATAGTTGAGGATGATGTTTCAAATCCACCGGTAAAAAAAACTGCGGCTTGAGCTACTAAAGTATCACCCTCTAATTCTAAGGTATAAAGAAGTTAATTAGTGTTGTTAAAAATCACGTAACATTTTTAAGTATGTGACGTAATAGTATTCATACATAATAGTGCAGCGTCTATTTATACACTGAGAAAAATAATGCAGTAAAGTTTACTATAAATTCTGGTAATTGGAGGACAGGATTACCAAAATGGCAAGTTTTACTATAAAAATTGTAATTTTTCCAAATTTTATGTCACTTTTTTTCATATTCAAGTCTGTCCTCCAATTACCAGAATTTATAGCAAACTTTACTGCATTATTTTTGTCAGTGTATGATTCAATAAGAATTTTCAATCTATTTAAGTTTGATTTGAATATATTCAATATACGAATATGTATATAGTTTTTATGCAAAACAAAAATTAAAAGTTAAAGTTTAATGTACACGATTGGATAACTTTTTAAACCATTTTTTCCTTTAATGTAAAATAAAATGAATTGTCAAAAAGAACAAGGTATTGAAATAGTCCATTCAGTAACTAGTACAAAAAGCAGATGATTCTCGCGCGAATTCGCTAAGGCAGACAGAACATGCGTGGGATGATCACCTGCTTACGCACTGTTGCATTTTCTAATTTTTTAATCGATGGCCCCGAAGAGTTTTATCGTATCTTCTACTTGCGTTCACCAGGGGTTATGGCAAAGCTCTTCGGGGCCATCGAAATGAAATGCGTATAATTTTACTTTTTATGTTTTATTAGTCTTTTTTGTGTCTCATTTTTTTCATAAATGCGTAAAGTAAATACTACGCGCGTGTGTGAGAAAGGGCTTTATGCAGTTTATATACTTTATGCAATCTAAGCAGTCATCTAAAGTCGAATTTTAGAAACTGAATTTCAAAAAAAGTTTTTCCAATGGATACGCTTTTGAATGTGCAATTATTAATAACAATAAATATAAAAAAGTGTATAAATAGCGCTTTTTCTAAATGATAGAGAAAGAATGTTTAAAGAATACGTACTAAGTTCGTCATTGTTTACTCCGTTTTCTTGTTCTTTTTTCAGGTCCACCAATAAATCAATTAAATCTGCTCTCTTAGCACCTGATTTTATTCTTTCATCAATCGCCTCCCAAAATACGCTCCGAAGAAAAGTGGAAGCTCCTTTTCCAAATACATGGAAGCCAAAAATATTAACTATAAATGGTATTAATACGGTAGATAGTAGTTCCATATGGCGTTTGTATGTTCTATCAAATATGCCTTTGCCGACTTTTCGTAATAAAGCCTCCGGATCAGTCAAAGAATTAAATCTCATTCCATAAGCTGTGAGCCCAATTAAATCTGTTGTGAATTTTCCACAAATATCTTTTACTTCGACGTCACGACCATCGCCTAAAATTATTTTTTAATCTTGAATTTTTTTTTGACGAGCTTTTAATTATTATATATATGTATTTCATCAATGTTATAAAGATTCAGTCAATCAAACAGATTTTAGCTTCTAAGTAATTCACTTTTCAAATGAAAACCAAATTTTATTAACATTTAAATATGAACATATTTTATTGTACGATATAACAAAATGTAGTCATTGACTTGAATGTCAATTGATATGTTTAATAACTTACACTCAAAACTACATGAGATTCAAAATGCAAAACATATAAAAAATAAATATTTAAACTTAACAACAATTTTTTTTCAAAGAAAATTTGGACATCTTTTATAATTTTCATGTTTGCTTCTACAACATGCTAGAAATGAATATAAATCTTTACCGTTTTATTTAAAATATCTACAAGAAAATCCCTGATAGGAATGGCAATTTTAGAAGAAATCTATTTATTTATTAATGCAAGAGTCCTAAATTATTCAAGGATTTATTCTCGGTGGAGTAATATAGTGTATGAATGGGGCTAAAGTATGTTATACTTTTTACAATTTCATAAACATTAAAAAAATAGTAAAGTATAGAAAACATTCTTTTTTAAAAGATTGCGATTCAATTACGAAATTAAACGTTTACTCAACCTATTTATTAATTAAAGAAATATGATGTATGCAGAAAATAAAATAAAAATAAATAACATTTCTTTTTTTATCTTTTAATTCAAAGATTGATAAAGAAATAGCAGTAATTTTGATATTGGAAAGTGTTAAATAACATTTAAAATCTTACCTTCAAGCTTAAGTGACTTTAAATACACATCAAAATCCTTATCAATTTCAAGCATCAACTCAAACATCCTCTTCAATCTGCCGGAGGTAAATATAGGAGACAATTTTTGCCTGACGTATTTCCACTTTGGATTTTTTAGAAGAAAAAGATTCATGTTACCAACTAAATCCAATTTGTTTGAAGTTCCATTCCTATTTGAGAAATTGTTAAAATCTTTCACTAGTACGTATTTTATTAGTTCCGGATCTCGAAGCATTAAATATGGCTTATCAAGAACGTAGTAGCCAATGTAAGGTTCATTTTTTCCAGCTTTGTATATATCTTGAAAAACATTTATTAATGGTTTCTGAGCGAGAATACAGGGACCAAAGTTTCCAAAGAATGCTGTAGGTGTAACTTGCTTTACGTTTCTTTTTTTCCAATAATTAAAATTTCTTATAAAATACAAATATGTACAAATAAATGTACAAAACATAATTATGAGACCATCCAGGCCCCAAAACTGCGTTATTAAAGCCATTATTCAAATAACTAAATTAAATCAAAATTTAGTAATTGAAAAAAATATTCTACAAACTAATATGCAGACTGAAGAGATCACTAAGAAAGCTCGCGGCATACTAAAAAGAAATATGCTAGAAACATCTTATTTATGAATTTGAAAAGGTGGTGCGTCATGTAAATGCCCGTAACTACATGTTCTTTTTTATTTTCTCGTGACGAGTAGGTGTAACGAGGAGGTACTAGATAGGAGTTTGTATTAAATTTATACTTTTGGTTACTACAAATACCTGTGCTTAATACGTTTAAATTAATTTAATACTAGATTAAGTGAAGAATAATTATAGAGAAATTCTACAGATTATACTTTACATTTAGCTTTGATTCTGGTTTATGGTTTATATATAAGTGGAGAAATTCTGCAGATTACAGATTATAGCATCAAATCAAAATCTTATGAAATTACGAAAAAGCTATAGTTGCCTTTAGAAAAGTATGTTAAAAAACTACTGCTACTTACTATTTTTTGTAAAATTAAACTAAATTGAATTTAATTAAATAATAACTTTTATAACATCTTCACACCTATTTGGACTAACTTTATGTCACATTCATTCTTCATACGTATAGTTTACATAAAAATAGATGGAAGTTTGTTACATAATAATGTGTAATACGAATGTAGAGCACAAAATTTAATTAATACTTAATTAATATATAATTAATATTACATAATTTGGAATCATTCACGTGACAGTATAAAATGCAATGTAATGCTTGTTATAAGACATTTTATTACTTTGAAGATCTTTGAAATTTACTCGCATTTTAGTCGAATATAAAAAAAAATAATTTTTGAAATTTTCGAAAACTTTGCAACTTAATTATTTCCAAAGTATCGAACTATTCCGACCATATTTTGTGTGCTTATTAACATTCATACAAAGATTATTTTCTCTGAAATTTGTTTTATAGAAAAATGTGTGTTTATAAGAATCGCAATAAATTATTATTTTGATTTTCGATTCTATTTCCAATAAATTACTGATAGCAAAAATCTGGATTTATAGCGGAATTAAACTCAAACATATAAAATCAGTATGCTCTGATTTGATTTATTTAAATTTCCACCCAATACCTTTAATTTTGTAATTAGTATTATAGACAAAGAAAAATTGAGTGTGCAATCTCCAAGAATACTTTATCTGTGAGGGCCGCTGATAAAAAAGAGCTAACGAGCCCCATGATTCGCACTAAATTTGGCCTGAAATCCTTTTCGGTTCGGGCGGCGAGGCTATGGAACTCGATACCATCCATAATCAGAAACTCAGCACCCCTCCATAAATTCGGAAAATTGGCTTGGGCATACTTTAGAGAGTTAGACTGACAAAAATGTTTTATCACTAATTAACTATCCTACACACTTGTGACGCATATTGTAAATGTTGGACACATTTGTATTGTATATAACTGTATAGTTGATAACTTGACATTAAAGCATATATAATTGCGGGCAGAACCCACCTGCCCCAAAACTATGTAATTTTTGTATTTTTTTATACAATAAACTATAATACAATACATAACCAATCTTACCTTAATTTCTCTTAATTTTGTTTAAAACGGTGTAAAATTATGCTTTTCTTTGTTTAGAAATTCTGAAGTTATATATTTATTTCTAAAAAAATTATTTGCGGCTATGGACAGATAGATCTCTGTACGTACCTTCTGATGGTTACTTAGAGATCTTTTTCACCATACTGATTTCTAGCTAGAATATATTGGTTGTAGATAAAATCAAAATAAAAATTCATATGATAGAGTTATATGTATCAAAAACAAATTTTCTTTTCATGTTACTGGCAAAGTAATTTTTAAATTTTTTTCTGTGTGTATCAATTTCATTCCTAATGTAAGTATCTTTATTGTGTAATTTTACATTCTGTTTTATTCTGCAATTGTATCATTAACTAATAAAAATTCGAATTGCTAAATAAAATCTAAGTAGTTAATTTTTTTATAGTATATTGTGTAACAAGTGTGGGAAATAGATTATTCCGAGAGTGTGTTGTTTACTATACGAGACGGAGACAAGCTAGTGTAGTCACGACTTATACTTACTTGGGGGCGCTCTCGTGCACCTTGATTTAGAGCAATTTTCTGGAATCTAATAATAAGTAAATGTTATTAAAAAAACTGCAATTTCGGATCGATTTTAATAAACCCAATATGACTCTAATTATAATATTTAAAAGCTGTTATAAATAGTAAATATAAATTTAAAGACATTTTTTTTGATAATTTTTATAAAGTTAAAGTAAAACTTGAGCTGTCTGTCATTGACTTTAGTTCATCTCAAATCAAAACTCTAACTTCGCTTGCGAAAGTATATTATAAAAGTTTTACAGCTGCAATTAAAAATAAATTAATTTGTACATTGCTTATCCAGCCATCTATCTTTATCACATTCTATTTCTAGCATTATATCTCGTCCATTGGCCTATCTGCGAAAATTTGCGTAGGCCATCGCTGCAGCAAAGCGTTACTTCTCTATATATACCTTTTCACGGAAGGTACTTGTCCGCTCGAAAGCGCGATTATCGCATCCAAGAGACAGCAGCAGGCAGCGGAGGAAAAGAGAGAGAAAGAGAGAGAAAGAGAGAGAGGGAGAGAGAAGGTAATAAACTTAGCCGCACCGCTATCGCCGAAAACACAGCGAGCGGTCGGGAATTGTTTTTAGCTTTCGGTGCGCAAGCGCGCGCAGGATAGCTCCTCTTATACCTGAGGGTATCCAGGGTGGCCCTGATTTAAGACGCTTAAGGGACCAGCTGCGAGGGAGGCCAGCGGCACTTTCTTTTCTCTTTAGTTTCGTTTGGTTTTGCAGTTGGCACTTTAAACAAGACGCTGCGCTCTGCTCGTACCGGGAAAGAAAGGGGTTTCAACGCCGAAAGGCGAAGACGATGGCCAGATTACTATATTTATATTATTGGGGTTAATTAGTTGACTGGTGGTGCTTATAATTTATTAAATTATTGTATTTCATTATTGTAGGATATTTTATAAATTTTATCAAATTTATTAGCAATTTGTTATTTTTAAGTTGTATTTTTTAACATAACCATTCAGCGGTGAATGCAGCTTTCAAATTTGTTAAAAAATTCAATGTTTTTTCTCTCAATTTTAAAATAATGAATTAATTATTATAGTTAAATAAATATTTAACCTTTGGCAAGATCAGAGAGTTTATAATACTTTTTAATTCTTAATTGAACGAGCTGTTTTTTAATTTTATTTATTTTTTAGAACATTAATAAAAAATTTCTTTGTTTTCTTTTAAAATGATGCTTTTTTCAAAAATGATCTATAAAAATAATATTTCCAAGCATTTTAATAATTACTCAAAGTTACGTTTCACAATATTGAATAAATCAAGTATACTTTTCATTTAAACTATTTTTAGCCAAGAAAAATTAGCTGTTGCATTTAATTTAAATGTACAATGAAAATATCTTATTAGCTCTGCATGAGGAAGTCCTTTTGATTCCGGATCCTTGCATTAATAAGCACTTTGCAAGTGCGCAGCGCAAAATAGAAAAAGCGCATCCTCTCATATCAGCCTCGCCACCCAGAAGCATTAGCGGCATGTACGTATATACAAGCGGCGCGCAGCCTCTTCCTCGTTTTCATTGCGGCAGTGCATCAGACTTGAAAACGCTTTTGTTTTCTTCCGTTTGGATCTCACGGTCCGGGCAGGTTCGAAACCCATTCTCGCATAGGAGCCCTCGAAGGAGAGAGAGAGAGCGCTCGGGCGTTCATTGACTAGGCCCGTCAGCGGGAGATTCCATCGCGCGCTAGCCGGTCCACCTTGCTCCTCTGGTCTCGGCGCCTCAGAGGCAGCAGCCGCGTGCCAGCTTGACGCGACGGCAAGATTCGGTGCGTGCCGCCGGTCTCCAGCATCCTCTCTCTCTCTCTCTCTTTCTCTCTCTCTCTCTCTCTTTCTCTCTGGTTTTGCGGGGCGTGCGCGAGCCCGCCGAGTCGAAAGGGAGTCAAGCAGGCCTCAGTTCGCTCGCGGCGCTTGCACCGTACGCTTCCGGACGCTCGATCTGACGGGCTGCGCGTGCGCGCGATCGCTGCCGGTGCCTTTTGAATCGCGGGCGAGTACGAACGAACGACCCCCCCTTTTTTTTTTATTATTATACATGTTTGCGCGACAAATGCTGAACGAGAGTGAGCCCGTGCCCCCGGAGCCTAAATCATGCTGACGGCGAAACGACTCGACTGCCGAGCGAGATTCGAGCGCTTATTGATGGATCGCCCGGTCTGACGACTTGACGAGCGAGCCTCCCCCCGCGTCGATCAGCTGATATCAACCGATAGTGCCGAAAACTCGCGAACGCGTGTGAGATAAAGAGTGCAGGTGCGAATGAATGACTTGTGCTCGAGGCGGCGATGGCTCCCAGACGACGACAACCGCCGACGCTGCTTTTGCTCTTGCCGCTGCTGCTGCCGCTGCTGCTGTCCTGCGCGGCGAGGGACGTCGTTGCGGCGCGTGGCGTCAAGCAGCAACTCAAACAAGGTACGGATCGCCCGCCGTCACTCGAGCGCGCCGCCGCGCGCGGCTCTTCTTTCGTTCATTCATGAATGGAGTCCGCGAAGGATATTGCCATTTATTTATAGTGCCGAGTTTTGTGCGCGGGCGAGCGAGCGCCGAGCGAAGCTTGCGGGAGCTGCTTTTTAAACTGGGCCCGCCGAGCTGCCGGCGGACTTTAAATTTTATTATGTCACTGATGAAGCGCTTCGTCGCCGTGCAATAAAAACTCTCGGATTTATTCTGGCAATTTTGCTTGCTTGCGGGAGGGAATCGAGCGTACTAAAAGTTTATAGTGGCGATTTAAAAATGAAAGAATCAATACGTTGATTAATATTTTGAAAAAAATTTATTTTCAAAATTTGATGTCTTTGAAGATATGTTTAGAGTAACTGTAGTTATTAGAATATTATAGTTCTTGTAACTTTATTTCAGACGTTTCATTTAAAGAAATGTAATAATTATTTATTTAAATAAAATTTGAAATTTATTTCGCTCAAATAAGGTATTATTATGTAAGTGATGAGCATGCAGTTCCATATTTGGCTTTCTTTATATCGATGAAGCTTCAAGTACTCTCATCGGCAATGGGATGGATAAACAATTTTGTGTTTCCTTTTTTAATGAAAATAATTTTTCAACCCTACTCTTGAAAATTAATTTATTTTAAAGAAATTTCAAGTGCATTAAATAATATATTACTAAATAAAAGGCGCACAATCTATTTCATTTACGAAAGATCAAGACTAGCACAATCTAGACGTCTTTGCAAATGAAATACAATCAAAGAAACTAAACCGGTCTAACGCACGTTTTTTCTGCCCAAGCCCAATCACCGCGACACTCTCGATTTCAGCAAAGCTCGCGGATTTTAATAAAAAAGCGGCGCAAGCCAAGGATTGGGTGGTCCCTCTCTCTCTCACTTATAAAATTAGGGAAGTCTCGCCGATGAATTCTTCCGCTCCGTATGAAATACGCGTCTGCGGGCAGAGGAGAAAGCGAGAGAGCCAAGGAAGAAGAAGAGGACAGCGTCGCGTCGGCCGAGAGCGAAAAGAGAGGAAGAGAGGAAAAGGGACAGGAGAGAGAGAGAGAGAGAGAGAGTTCGGCGACGCCGGTAGCCGACATACCGCAACGCCCGCTTCTTTGGCTTTATATTTAGCAGCGCGAGAGCGAGGAGACCTCGAGCTTCTGCCGCCGCGCTGCGAAGCCAAGCGCGAGGCGTGCACGTCGTAAAAGCCGAGAGGGATATCGCGGGAGGACTGCAACCCTTCCAGGCTGCAAAGCCGTCTCGACTCCCCTTCGGAGCCGCTCGAGTGGACGGGGGATGCGGCGAGGCTTGGTGGAGGTATCCTTCGACGATTCTTGGAGGATGCAATTTATCAATTGGCTGTATATGGATTTCTTGCAAAGCTTTTCTGGATTCTTTGGAAACGATCGAATTTGTTTGCTCGTTACTTATGGTTATTTTATTCTGCAACTTGTTTGTTTTTTACAAATTTTCTATTGGTATTAAAGATATAGATAAAAATTAATTCAATAGTACTTTTCATTTTTAGTATATAAGTAAGCTTGTTAAATTTATAAATGAAATCGATTAAATGATATAAAATTTGAGCTAAAAATTATAAACATGACCCACTGTACATTTGAAATAATTTATGTACACTTATTTAAATGAGAATTGGATCAGCTTTAAATATGTGAATATAAACTGCTTTAAAACTGAATACGCGAAGAAAGAATTTGCATATTTAGATTCTTATGGTAAAATACAGTCAATCTGCAGATGCATCTAAAGACGGAATAAGTAGGCGCGAATAAACAATGGCAAATTGAAAGCGTTATTACTCACACTTCATCTTTGGTTCCCAGTATAGTTTTGAATTTGATCATCGAGAATTTCACTTACGAAGACCATCGCCTAGCCCAATAAAGATATCAGTCTCGAAATATTTCGCATTAAACAATCTTTGAAAAGAACGAAAATCGTGGCCAAACACTTACGGATAAACTCGTATCAGATCGTCCTCGGCCCTGATACGCATTTACATGCAAATCAAGCAGCATACATCCATTCGAAAGCACATTTAAATAAGCTTTCAATATTATAAACCCAAAGTGCCCGGCTCTCCCACAATAAAAACTCATTAGAATATTCGAAAAGATCGAGTAACAATTCCCACCGAAAGGGGCTGCGCCGCGGCCCGGCGCGCATAAATCGCGAGTGCCACGGGGGCCTTAATCTCGAGCACGTTTTTAATCAGTTTTTCATTAAGGCCGCGGATAAGAACGAGTTCCGATTTCGCGTCCTCCGTGGCGATAAAGATCTCGTCCCCTTCTCGCGAAGGCGGCCCGGCTCCGCGAGGAGGATCGCCGAGGATGAGCGATACACACACCTCGGCGCGGTGGACTCTCTGCGCTCGAGTTACGGCGTGCTTTGCGTCGAGCGCGGAATTATGGAAATGCCTTTTTCAGGCGTCGGGACGTCGATGCTCAATGCGAAAGTGTCACGTTTTCCTTTATTTAGACGGACGTTGGCTTCAGGTTGAGTCGTTGGTTATTATAAGTCTTTGGGGAAAGAGTGGTAGCTCGTTTTACGTTCATCTGCAAATTGAAAATTGTACAATTGTTATTTAACGATCGTTCATCGTTTTAGTAGAACATTAATTTGTTTTCCTTTAAATTAGATACTGAAGTCAAAGCTACTACTCAAAAGTTGCAGAAGCTCGTTAAGTTTTTAATTTTATTTTTTATTCTAATATGAATTTTAACAATTGCTACTTTTTGCACTTGTTACCTTTTGTACATTTTTTTATGGATTTAATACAAAGAATTAACAAATTTGTTTTAAGCTAAAACACCAACATGATTTTACTGCTATTTTTCACCTTTAAATAAAAAAAAAACACATTTTAGCAGTAAATTTTAGAAAGCACTTAACGAGCTAAGATCGCAGTATTGCATTGTGAAAAGCGAAGGTCCGAGCATAGGTGTACTTATACGATCCCCGTGCAATGGAGATCAGCAAGTGGAGGCAAAGAATCAACTCTCCCTTGTTCGTTCGCGCGCTCGCGAGCGTACGGCAACTTGTTTACGAGGCAATTAACGAGATGCTTAAAGGGCCTGACCGCTCGCCAGGCGTAAAGAGCGCTTTTCGCGAGATGAAGCCAAAAAACTCAAGTTAAAGTCGCTCTTTATGCCCTCGTAGGTGACGACGGTAACACTCGCTTTTCGCTGTCGGCAATTTGTTTTTATTATTAAAAAAAAAAACTGAAGAAATTCCTAAATATTGTAAATAACGAGTATATTGTAATTCCACGGACGCAAACCCGCTGAAATCGAGCACAAATCTGCCAAGAGAAGCGCTCTCTTAAGCAAAACCCCTTGCAATCGAAGTGCAAACGCCCGGTTCTTCGCGCAGCCTTTATTCCCCGCCGCGGTTCCGCTCGGCATACGAAACGATCATCGGAGCCCGGCGCAGTCGGCGCACGCAATGCTCGAGACAGCTCTCCAAATTACCCGCACGACGCTCATTACCTCCCGGTCGTACGCACTATTCCCCGATAACGTCGCGGCCCGAGCGAGAATTTACATTCCTCCGCGGATTTTATTGCGCGCGCCGAGTGTCCCCCCTCGTTACCTCCCTTTCGTCGGGCACGGAATGCCTCCATTTTTACCGCTCGCCGAGGGCCCATTACCGGCTAAAGCCCCCTTAACAGCGCGGTCAATCAAATCGGACAGTCGGCCCGTCGTAAAATTATGTCACGGGGCGTCGTCCTCGCGGCGGAAAAGTCGGAAATTTTCAATTTTCGCTCTCGCGGCGCTCTCTCTCTCTCTCTTTCTCTCTTCGTTCGTTTCCCTCTTGATTTGAATGAAAATTGCCGAGTCACGCGCCGTTCGCGAGGCAAGCGCGCGGCTATAAACGTCCCGACGCGGAGCGAAACACGTGACGAAACGGCGCTTTTAATGGCCGCGGCTGCGAGGCCCTTTTGCGAGAGAGAGAGAGAGGAAGAGAGTCCGTCCGGCGTTTTACCCCCCGAGAGAGAGAGAGAGAGGCGCGTTAATTTTTGGAAATTAATGTCCGCGCCCGCGCAGACGAGAGAGCCTAAGGGCAAATCGAAAGCAATTCTACGTGGAAGGCGGCTATAAATATGTTTATTTATAGATTAAAGGATTTCGAGACTATGTGCGAGACTACGAATGGATGAGTTCCGTTAAAAAGAGATTATCCTTACGGAAAAATGCTTGTTTACGGAGTTCTGTAAAGCTTCTATTGAGTTTATTTTGAGTTAAATTTATCCGTAACCGCGCGGTGTAACTCATCAAATTACGTATTTATAGAAGAGGCAATTATATTTTATAATATACTTTTTCGTGAAATTTTTACATTAAGTATATCTAAACCTTAATAGACACAAAGCGTCATCTTAAGTTACGATTCTTTTACAACTCTCCAAATATATTACTAAATCGAAAGGTTTTTTATTTTTGCAGCATCTCCCAAGAAAAATTAGTGAATAATTACGAAATAATAAGATTAAAATTTTCCAGGAAGACGATTTTTGTGACACCTGTATTATACATAAGCAAATTTTTGTAATAAAAAAATTGCGTACCACATCGGTATCATTAAAAAAGGCCATTCTGTAAGAAGATAATTCTCCCAGAAAAATATTCATGATGATTCTTTAAGCTGACAAATAATGAGCAATTTACCGTATGTTTTACTTCAATTTTAGTGCATGTAACGCATACATTAAGCGCGCCGCGTGTAATATGAGATGCACATACTTGCATTCGACGGCGAAGCTGCTCGACGCCGAAAGTGCGACTCGGCCCGTTACGTCGCATTTCGCATGCAAATTTACGTCTTCGGAAATCGCTCGCGAGCTTTCGTTTATCGGCATTTTTTTTCAGAACTCTCCGCCGCGGCGTAATTGTTACGTCGAAGCGGGAAAAAAATGATATTCGCGCACACCCGCGTTCGGAGATTTATGCGCTACGTCGATAGCGAAAAGGAGGTCGCGATTTAAAATTAAATGTTAATTTTATTCGAGATCTTGCCCATTCAGCGGCTGCATTGCGTTCGAATGAAATATGAAGTCTATACATCGAACAGGTTGTTGCTTGAGTGAATTTAATTCTGGTGACATAATGTAATCTAGATTGGCTACGTTTTAATCGGGAAATAAACTAAATTATATCATATGTCAATATTTTCGAATTAATATGTAGACAAAAATCTGTGGGTTTATTAAACATTACAAATAGTTTCTACCAAAAAGAAAGTTACTTTTAATTTATTTTATATTCAGTGTTGAAGCAGCGCATATATTATAAGCTTAGTAAGTATCTGACACCATTCACTGATATGAGTTAATTTTTTCAAAAAAGTAACAGTCGATTAATTAAAGAAAATTTAGCTTAAAATCCACATTTACTCAAATTCCAAAGAGCAACTCCCTCCCCTCGAAAATCAGAATCCAGGAAAATCCTTGCCGACGCGTCGGAACCAGGAATAAAGCAATTTATAATTCACTTGCCGCCGAAGCGGCTTCGCGCCTGCGCGTATCTCCCTCGTAGCATCTAATTTGAAAGTAATACTCGGGAATTAAGTTTCCCGCGTCCGTTGGCCCTAAAGCCGCGGGCGAATATTCTATCAAAGGAGAGGAAACGCGCGAGAGAGAGAGAGAGAGAGAGAGAGAGAGCTGCTCTGACCCCAGGACTCCCTTGAGTCATGGACGCGGTCAGGGTCGTGCGATAATTTTAGCGCGCCATGTGCGCGCGCGCCGATTGTAAAATTACCGCGTCTACTCTCTCTCTCTCTCTCTCTCCCTCTCTCTTATGGGTTCGAAGATCGATGCCGCGAAGGGAAATATTGCGCGCGGACCGCTGAAACAATAATCTTTTCATCTCTAAATGCGGAATGTACACAGGCGAGCGGCTGATTCATGGCTTCTGGGATTTCAGGGCTGAGTACGTTTGTTATGTGGCCGATGCGCTCTCGCCGATTTGTTTTTATTCGATATGGGAATCTTTCTTTATCGGGGCGCATTCGCGTGCCTCGATGACGGCTGGGGTAAACTCGGCCCTGTTTGAACTGCGGCACGCTTGTTGGTCGTTTAGTTGCGAACCGATTTTTATAGCCTTGGTTAAGCTTTTGTTTAATTTAAGCGCGGTTTTACTGGAGGTTTGAGGGGGAAAAGGATTTGTTTCTTTTTTGAGTTGAACACAAATTGCGAATGCATTAACGCGTGTACGTTTTGATAGATTTATGCTTCGGCTTAAGTTGGTAATTCTAGAAGGTTTTATTGCTAAATTAAATGAAAGATTCTGATGGTCTCTCGCTGTCCAGGTTTATAAAATACGAAGATGATTGTCTTATTTCTTCAGCCCTTATTGAGTTAAGCATTAATTGGAAAAAAAATTGTAGATGATATTGTCATCACCAGTTATAACTAAGTTTAATGACGACATTATAGTTTTCTAAACTATCAATTTGTTTAACTCAATAAAAGCTTGGAAACAATATAACCAAAACGCATAATTCGTTAAATTAATATTAATATTTTCTTATCTCATTAGCCTGGACAACGAGACCATCAGAATATTTAATTTAATTTAAAAGAAAAGAAAAGGCAATTATACAATGATATCAATTTATTGAAGAGACGGGTTTAAAAGAAAAGGTTACAGTGCTTAACTCTACACAAACACAAATTATATTTTTTAATTTACATATTTTTATATTTATATTTTTTATACATAATAAACAAGAATTTGACAGAAATACGAGAAGCTTTTATAGAAGCTTTTATAGATGCTTGTTGCCAAGAATCTTGAGCTTTTCAGCTTCTTAACGAAAACGAATATTGCATAAATATTTTTTAAACATATTAAATAGATATTCATCCATTTCCCTTACTCGCAATATAAGTAGAAATATTTGCCAATATTTTCAATCAATCTTGATTTAAATAAAATGATATTAACCGACTAAAATCCCGCGTATTTAAAGTGCACCAACATCAACGTAGCCCCAAGTGAAGAAGTTGTAAATAATTTTCTAAAAGTACCGGCGCACTTCTTTCTGCCGAGAATAGGCACTTAATCGAAAGTCTCGAGAGGCATGATGTTGCTTGATTGCCGGGAAGGCCGTAGCTCGTAATTTTACCTACCTGCTTCTGGGATTATTCCCAGACTCGTCATTACTAAATTTTAACTATGTACTATCCGCTCGTGCACACGTGAAGATGCGGGCTTAATTGTGCCTCTGGAATTATGCGTTATTATGTATTTTATGCTCGATTTGGCGTCTGATTGTTTTCAAATTGATTATTAAATGCAAAAATTAGCTTGGAGTTAACTTAGGTCTGAGAAATAATCCGGTGGATTAAATATGAATTAGTGATTTCGTAAATAATGTTTATCATAGCACCGTAAATTTTACAATTATATTTGCATAATTAAATTAATTGCAATTAAGTAGTTCTATGCCAAGTTTTCTGCAATAAATTCTAATTAATGTTAACTTTACATTCGTATATTTTATGTGCATTTCACCATGAATTATAGCTTTTTAATTTAAAAGATGAAGTCACTATAGATCACGCATTTTTTTCTACTGTAAAATATGTTTATTTGCAAAGAAATATGAAAACGTCTTCTTTCTTTACCAAAAACTTGAATCTTTCCTATATAAGAATTAAAAGAAAATGCTTTTTTCATTATTTAATTTATAATGTACATTCATATCGTTAAAAATCGATGTCTCTTAAATCGAACATATTTAATTTATTGATCCCAAAACAATGTTAAACAAACATTTATAGTTTTCCTTAATTCACACGTGGATGCTCCAAGTCTCGATTCGCATTCCACTTAAGCGTGTCATTTTGCATTCTAAGCGAGCGGCGGCATTTAAATAAGAGCAAGTCGTTGTCTCGCGCGAAGCGAGCAATTTGAGAATGAGATTATTTCGAGTGTCCGCAAGTGCGAGAGTCGATCGTCCCGATCCCTTTAAACCCATATACTCGATTCGCGAAGTGATTTAAATTCAACGCGTAAGTATAACACTTACGGGCTACACTTTGGATTGCAAATTTATGCAACGGCGCTCCGTAGCTGACTGAGAGGAGCGGATTTCACACGAAATAAAATTCTCATTCAAATGCACTTAACTGTTCAGTTTAATGCTCTAAAGTCACTGGGAGATTTTTTTGCTACTCGGAGAGGCTTATAGGCTTTAAAAGGCTTAATATTCTATTATGATCCCGTTTTATTTTCTTAACCTGCATCTGCACTGAAAACTTAAAACAATATAAGATTCAACATTAAAATCTTATGCTATTTACGTTTAAAAAAATCTTTTTGCAATGCAACATCATATTTAAACATTTTTATATGCAAATCAAAATTTTAGCATACAAAATCAAACTTTGGGTTAGTAATACGCGCTCTTAAACCATTATTTCAGAATCAAACAGAATTATTATACACTGTTAAACAATTTAACTTTACGACGCGCTCAATTTGTGCGAGCCGACTTGGACAAAGTAATCGTATCAAGTCCATTTTGCTTAGTTGAGCTTATAAGAATAATAAAGCGACGGAATTACGATATGCTTATATAGCACGCAATAACTCTCGCGCAAATGAAATACTGCCTAAGATCGTAATGCCCGTGTTTAATGTAACATTACGGCTCCTCGTTTTCGCCTTGGTCACTGCCAGCTCGCCACGCCACTCTTGCTACGTCGTTTAGTAACGGACACCCAATACTTTTCACTCCTTTCATGTTCATTTTCCAGACGAAACGTGATTTTTGCTTCAATAGGATTTGCAAAATTCTTGAGCGAGTTTAATGCAGAAAAGCTCGATTTAAAACTTTGCTAAAATGATTTTTTTATTGTTAAAGTTGCTGATCCGGAGAGAGCGAAAAATGTTTACCAACTTATTACAATTATATATTGTTATCTTTTAATTAATAGCATTTTACTGTTAATTGTAAATAAATTATTGTAATCATCGAATAGCGGTAGTTTTTTATTAATAGTGCTTCATTTCCGTAATTCCTAAAATGTTTCTGTAAAAGGATTATTTAGTTTGAAGTGCAGGAATTAATGATATTGAAGTTTGCTATAAGCTAGTTTATTGACATCGGTATTTCCTTTACCAGAAAATAAACGAAGCATATCATAGCGTGATATAATTTTTATCTATACTTGATAGCTATTTGCAATAAATTTTCATTCATATAGTTGGTTGGAAAATTGGTCGCAAATATATGAAAGCGATTGAACATGTTGACAAAATTAAGATAATTTGTAAAATATTAAATTATAATAAAACGAATTTTTATTTCATTTCAACAAAAAGATAAAAATTGCGACTATAAAAATAAATCAACGACTGAGTTCATTGCTATTTTAATGATTATGTTAACTTCTCCCTGAAAATGATATTTTTCATGCCCCGCTAATAACAATCATTTACACTAATTCGATCGTTATTTAACCCTTAATCGCCAGGAATTAAAAAGGCAGAGTATCATTTTAATGCGCATCTCTTTCCATCCCCTGCAATTACACAAGTTGAACATTTAAAAACTACGAAATACATTACAATTACAATCGCTGCTAATAAACCCGTCTCGGGTTGCTCTTATACGCTCCACTCTCGCAGGAAAGCCGAGCGTAGGAGAGAGCCTCGGCAACTCGGCAATCAGAATTCCAGGGGATTAAGGGAACGACGCCGCCATCCAAAGCGCGTCGGAGTAGCAGCGGCAGCGGCAGCCAGGACGGACGGAAAAGAATGGCGATAATGAATCGCTCGAATCGTTTTGCTTCCATTGTCTTGGCCCCCGAGTCCCTTTGTGCCTCGCCGTGTAGTATCGCGACGGGTGACACTCCGCCTTGAGGTTTATATGATATTGCGAGCCCCCGCGGGGCTTCTTTATGGGCCCCGTCCGCTCGGACGATTGCGTGCGGTGCTGCCTCCGCGGAGTTTTGTGAGATCCGCTCGCGGATGGCGTCTCAATTAATTTGGCGAATCGGTGTCCTTTTTTCGCTCGGGGGGTGATTAAGAGATTTCTTTGGCGTCGCCGGACTTGTTTTGAATTTGTTTTGTAACGTGACGGTTGAGGCTTGTTTTTCGGGCGAGGGAGATTTTTCTGATTGAAACTGAGATTACGGTACAACGATGTGTTAATTGAAAATAATTTAAAAGCATAAAGTTACTAAAGCATTTTTAAATTGTAATAGTCTGGCGGCAATTTTATTAAAACATGCAAGCGTAACGTTGAAAAAATAAAACATTTTTAGAGAGAATTTAAGTTTTTAAAATTTTCTATTATTAGCCGTTCAATAAAAACAGATTTTAATTTAATATTTTTGTTTGAAAAACTTATTTCAAAACATTTGTTTAAAGGGATATATACCTAGTATAAATTTAATATAAATGTTTAATACGGATAAACTTTAAACCAATACATGAATAAAAATCAAATAAATCAGCTTCTAAAGCTAAGAGAAAACGATAATCGATTTGTTTTCAAGCTACCCGCAGCACCTTCGACAATTACCACTATATACCTAGCCATCCAATCAAGCCGATTATTTACAACCGCAGTGCCGACGTAAATAATTATACTCAAATATAACCCGAGCTGCTAACAGCGCTCTTAGAGAGCTCGATAAATCATCATAGACGAAAGGAATCTCGACCGATTTGGGCAAGTGAGAGCTCAGCCGCAATCTTCGTCTCGCGCTTGCTGCTTTTCGGGAGGTGCGTGCAAGGCATATTATATAGGTTGCCCCGAAGCTATGCGCTGCTTTTTTATACGAAACGGGCACTAAACGCACGTTGCACGAATGCGACACGGAGGAAGAGGCGAGAGAGGATGAGACTAAGTCGAAATTATGTGGGACGAGAGCGGCGAGTTAGAGTCGAGGAAAGCGGCTGCTGAGATTTAAACCGATGGCTCGGTGGTTCGGATAGTTTATGCGTTCCATTTTTTATTTGGTTAGTCGGAGGGGGTGGCGCTTACGTATTTTAAGATTTCGAAATTATTCCTGTAACAAAACCCATTTTCTTGGAGATATATGGGAGTTGTAATGCGTTTTCGCAACGATCCAGTATTACTTTGCCGTAAAGATAGAATAAAAATCAAGTCTGCGCTGCAGCTTTTGAAAAAGTTAAAATTTCTACGCGGTTATCCTTTGCAACGTGGAAAGGTATAAAATGCGCGTACATTTCTCGATAATTGACGCGAACGAATTTCGATGTCTTATTGGCGAGGTTGCATCATCTCCGAACGAAGGCGCAGTTTTGGACATGATTGATCAAAAGCATTCAATTACCGCTCGACTTTCCCAATTGCCGCCGAGATTCGACCACCCGATGTTACGTATAAGTGGTGCACTTCCAAGAAAAATCGGGATAAAACGAAAGTAATCTTACGCAAGCAACATCACAATGATTTATTTAATGTGCCTCTTCGCGCGATCGCTTTACAAGAGACTAAGCAAATTCATGTAATTTGAGCAACACTTCGGTAATAAGCATCCGCGCCTAGGTATTTCCCACAGTTATAGTCGAACACCTAGCAGCGAAGTACACAAGATTATAGGAAGAGAAAACGGAACGAGGCGAGAGCAAAAAAAAAAAAAAAAAAAAGAAGAAGAGCACCGCGCGGTGAAAGAGGGTAGACGAAAAGGGACAGGAAGAAGACAGCGGGCGAGCGGAGCAAAAAGAGCTGCGGCCTCCGAGCGCCGACTCTCTTAAAATAATGTAATGTTATTTTTACGCCGAATTTTAGAAGAGCCGAAGAGCTCACTCGGCCGAGAGAGAGAGAGCGCTAATTTTTTTATCGCCGAGCGAGCTTCGGGGCATATAAAATTCTCTCTCTCGCCTCCCTGACCTGTTAATCTTTCATTGCTTCCTGCGCGCGCTCCTCCTCGCGACAGGTCTGAATTTTGCGAGCGATCGTAATGACTTATTAAAAGGCGGCGCGCGGCCCCCTCAGCGAAAATAACGCTGCTTGCGGCCCGAGCGAGTTACGCGGCCGGATTTTTTAATTGAGACGAATTCGTCGCTCGACGGCCCCTGTTATTACAATCTATTTACGAACGCCGGCTATTATTAAACCGTAAAAATCCGCGCGATTCCGCCGCTAATGCCGCTTTAATTCGAGATTACCGGCGCGGAGCGCGCGAAAGCAGGCCGCGGCGCGCGCAAGCAGGCCCGATTTCCCTCGATAAATATCGAGAGCTTGATTTACACGCCGGGCTTCTCTCGAAAATGATCGCGTCGATTTATTTATACACTATCAATTTTTTTTATCAATAACTATTCGGCCCGCGCCGCGCGCAAAGAGCCCGCTCATTATTTCGATTTTACGCTCGCCCCGTAAAGACCCGCCGGAATTGGGTACATAACGCGCGCGTTTCGCGCGAAATAATTACGCGGTGGGGGGCTTTGAAAATCCCGGCGTCACGCGAGAGAGAGAGAGAGAGAGAGAGAGATGATGATCGGCCGTTATTATTATTTTCCCTTTGCACGCGAGAGGCGGTTTCGAGTGCCGCGTAAAGCGGCGTTTACGGCGCGAAACAGCTGGGCCCGCGAGGAGGAAAGCCGGCTTCTTAGCGGGCGAAGCGCGGGTTTAATGCACTCCTCGGCCCTTAAATCCGAATGCTCGCTCCTCGCCGCCACTGCATCAGGGGAACGTGAGCGAGCTTTGTGCGCCGCGGCCGTTCGGAGGAGTGTGTATTATGCAGCTGAGCGGTCATCGAAGAGAGAGGCTTCATTCATAAGGCATTTTACGTTCGGGCTGCCGTCACTGCCGAGCTTTGTCCGCCAGGTAGATCCTAGGCGTTGGCTTGTGCTAATGTTTGGATAATATCTGGTAATTAGTTGGACTATTGTTCGAGGAGATCCGGGTGGTAAATTGTTCCTTTCTGTTCGGCTTGGAGATTATTTTTTTTGAAACTGATACAAATTGAACGTATAATTAATTATTTGCAGAATATTTTTTTTTTTTTAATATTGTTTAAAATATTTTTCATGATTTTAAGCTTTGCCATTCTTTTTAACAAGATTGCGATCTAACATAAGTATTAAGTGTCATTAAAAATATTTAAATTTTGTAAAAATTTTATAATAAAATATTAGCAACTCGCCGTTTTGATGCATGAGTCACAAATTCAGTGAGCTACAAGTTTACCAAAATCAGTCACTTAATGAGATCACTTTTAAATATATATCCTAAGTACTTCCATATACATGCATGCAAATGACTGCAGGAAAAAACTTGAATACATTTGCAAAGCCGTATTCTTTGATTATACTACTTTGTTCAACGAATCTCAGAGTGATTTATGAGCTCAGGAGTCGACTGTCGAGTAAGGCGTTGATCCCTTCTTATGACAGTGGGCGTGACGTCTTCTTTTCTTGCAACAAACATTTCGTTGATGTATTCGACTTTAATCCACTAGCTTTAATTTAATAGAAGGAATTTAACTTCTTTTAATGGTTCCTCTTCGACTTAAACTAACATCCAATTATTGTTTTATTAAAAACGCATTAAGCATACTGGATATAATATATCAATTAAAAAACACATCATTTTGAAAACTGGTTATTATTTTTAAATTTTGTCATTTTTTATATAAACAAACAGGACCAGGTTTTCACTTCCTGACACGTAGTTTACAATTAGTCTTTAATCTAAATTACTTACAGTAACGAAAATTTGCATATAATTAATTTAATGTCCAGTTAAAATTTAAAAATTCCTAGTATACAGAAGTCGCTTTTGAACGGACTAACAATAAGTTAAGAGTCTAAAAACTTCATTAATTTGCAAGTTTACAGATATCTGCATGCATAAATTTCTAAATAGATGTTATTTTGATCGTGTTATCAGTTGCTACGATCTACTAAGTCAATCTGCATCCCGGCAAAAATAAATAATCATAGTTATTTGAACCGAAAGCAGAAAATAGCCAGCAATTTTCCCGGCATTTGATGGCTCAATTATATATTGCTTGTAAAAGGAATAAAAATGAAAGGGAAATAAGTTTTAGACCTGCATTCCTTCTATTTCTGCATTTGAGTATTCTGACTTTCCGGAGTATTTAGAGTGTGCTATGCAGAACCGTTCGCCTTAAATTCTTCCTTTTTACGGCATTTGTTACTCGAACTGAAGTTTAAACTGTACACGCTAAACCGCCATATGGTTTGCTTTTACCTCTGTTCGTATATCTATATATGCATAAAGGATCTTTTAAATTTTGAGTTCAAAGATTTTCCCATTTCAGATCCGCAAGATTAAAAAGCAAGTTTAAAATCAACAGCGGATATCTTGTTCGTTAGAATTCTGATAATTTCAAATTAAAATTCATTTTCTCTAATCTGCATTAGAGATATTTGCAAGATAAACACAACGTATAAGTTTATAGTATTAAAATTTAATATTAAAATTTAAGAAATGTTATTCGTGTAATTATTGTGAGAGTATATATACAGGTGTCATTTACTTTATATTTTATGAGCCATCAAAGGCATTTATCTGAAACAAAATTAATAAGGATATTGGTTTACATGTTCTTATTTTCTACAAATTATTTTTCAAACAAATTTATATACGTAATAACAAAATACATTAAATATTTTCAAAGCAGGTTTTTCTGTTAAAATTTGTATTTTCAAATTAAACATCCTAATAAAATCACCGTAGACAGAACGATTCATCTTAAAAACCCGATTCACTTTGTTTCTTCGAAAGTAGCGTTTTCGAGTCTGGCCAAAGTTGGCGACGAAGAAAAATGAATAGCAGGAATTACAAGATGGTGTTGAGAACCCGGAAGTAGGCGAAGTTCCAAGTGCTGCGAATAGGCTACGTAGGGACACTGCAATTAGGTGAAGATCGCTTGGTAATTACGGGTAGGGCCGAGACGAGCTTTGTGTTTCATCGCTGCTACTCCCTTTCTCGTTCTCTGACTTTTTTTTTCTCTTGCAGAGTTACTGCTCCGTTTTTGCAGACGCTGTTTAAGCCGAGGCACGTACTAAAAATGTATAGGTTTTACTTTTTTTTTATTAATTATTTAAACTGATTTTCTGTGCTTAAGCCAATATACAAAAAAAATAATGACTTTGTGCATCATTTATATTTAAAGTTACAGTAAAAAAAGTTGCAACAAAAATTAAGTAAATAAGTTAATTTATCAGCTAATAAACAGTGCACAAAAACTGAAAAAGAATGAACGATTCATAATTTCTAATCTCACATGCTCTGAATGCGAATCACACATCAGAACAGCAGACGGGTAGTTTGGGGGCCCGACGAATTCAGCCGAAATTCAATTGAATCTAAGACGCGAGCGAAACGCGATCTCGCGCATCTGGCGCTTCCACATTAATGTACCACCCTGCACTTCCTGTTTCGCGTTATAACTTCTGTACGGCGTCTCGGATCTCACCCCCCTCGTCCTTCGCTCTTCGGTCCTATACCTTCCATTTCCGGCGTGAAATACATATAATAAGCGCGAAACACGAGACCTCGACACTTTCAATTTCGGGGCGTTTCTAAAAATATCGGCGTTCCGCATTTGTTTTTGATGCGAGAAATATATATTTGGACGAGTAAGAGGGTTCGGTACTAATTGATACCGAGCTTTTTAGCAAAAAAATTCTTAAAAACGTTTCTTTTTTATTTCTGTTGAGTGGTTTTACTTTTAAAAAATAAATTTCAATAATATAATGATACAATTAAATTAATTGCAGTATTTGCTCATTTTTTAAACCAGTTTTCGTTCAACGACAGCTACAGTTTGAAAAAAACTAAAGAACTAAATCCGTATACGAAACATAGATTTCTATATACCGCACCATATATAGCAAAAAGCGCGAAACGGTTCGACAAGCGTAAGCTTAAATTAAAATTTATACCCGCGATTCGGCCTGTATCAACAGCACGCAATTAAATCGGCCGTATATAACTTTAATGCGATTTAAATGAAAATATTTCACAAGATTGCAATTCGCAAGCAGCTGATTTATAAGTCCCGACTGTACATCCACACGTCGGCATCAATCTTTAAAAATCCACACAATTAATATTCGCGCGCACAAAAACGGCCCGCTTTATTATTCACCTCTGCCCGCGTTTACATCCGGACGCGGGGCCTTTTAAAAGCGCCCGTCCGACCGGCAGCTCGGGCGTTTTTATCTTTTAATCCAGACACTCGCGCATGCGCGAAAGACAAGATTCGGGGCGAAAGTCGCACACGCGGCGCCGATAGGCATCTCGAGTCGCCGCCTTTATCGAGTCGCATTAATTCGAAATTACACGGCAGCCGTCGCCGATTCTTCGCGCGTTTGCACGGAAAGTCCGGGGGCCTCGTTACGCGGCCGTGTAAACAGCGCGGTTTCCGCGCGCGCCGAGGAAGGTCCGTGGGAGAGGAGAATTTTCGACGGGAGAGGACGAATGTTCTTGATAAATCCGGATTCTGATTGACAATTTTTAAGGGGGAGAAAAGGTTTTCGTGATTCGTTTATATCGGCGTTCGTGTTGGCGACTATTCGCTTTGCTCTTTTGGTATTGAGGTTGCTTTGCTCGATTTTTGGTAAAGTAAGCGAGCGAAATGGAATGAATTTCGTTCGAATGCTTTCATTATATGTACTTTAATGTGTTTTATGAGGCTACATGACAGAAATGAGATATTAACTCGTGGTTTTATAATATCTCATTTGTATCCAGTATTTTTATCACACAAGTTGGATATGTTATTGATATCATAAACAAGTTGAAAGCAGGCGTGCTTTTCGTATTTAAGTAATTTTATTAATGCACCGTAAGAATAATTTGAAATAAGTGTGTGTTTTGAAACTATTAGTTTAAATCAATGTTTTATTGATTTGGAAACTAAAATGTTAGACCAATCTTAACACAAAACTAGTTTGATCACGCAAATTTTAAAATAATCATCATAATTAAACAACTTTCAGGTAACTTAATTACTATTGATCATAAACTTTTGTAGACAGCATAATTTCAGCTTTTTTTCATTAATTAACAATATATTCATGACTTTAACAATTAAATTTTTACCAAACAATGTATAGTAATATATTACCCACTTGCATGCAAAACGCAAAAAAAATTGAGCCGTAACATTTTGTTGCAAAAGAATAACTATTTTCCCGTACGCTTATAAATCTCGACTTCGTCGACAGTTACTCGGAGGTGTTTTTGCGCCTCCTTTTTTTCTCACGCAATCCAATTTACTACCCCGGAATTTCGGCGTTCACGAGTCGAAACTTTCAGGACGCGCAAATCGCGACTTGTAGCTGTTCTCTGTAGAGAGAAAGGGTATTATTGCTTTTTTGCAGACCGCTGAAGCCCATAATTATCGGACACCACCGCGCCAATAATTACGGCCGCAAAAGAAGCCCCGGCAATGGCAACGCTCGAGAAATGACACCGCTCGACATTTTCGTCAAAAATTACACCCTTTTTTATGAGATAATCTTCCGAAATGAAGGCTTTCGTTTGCAAATAATAGATACTAACTGTCTCTAACTGTTAAATTTTTATAATCTCCATTCTTTGATGAAATTTAAATTGTGTTAAATAATGTGGTAGTGTTCGTGAAGTGTAATGGTTGCTATTAAATCAAGCACTAATTTTACTCGTAAATTTATTTATTATTAGACGTGTAAAGTAAGATTTCGATAAAAATCTTATATGCTCGCGCTTTTGCAGGGCATTTATATCAAACAGTAGTTTTATAATAGTTTTCCAGCTTAAGAATGTAATACAATTTTCTAACGTGTAATTTAAAATTTTTTGTTATTATTAAGCCATAAATTGCATAGTCTTTGATCGTTCTATAATACCCCATAAAAAATAAGCTCATGAGTATTAACCCTATATTCTTAATGACATCATAAAATTGCAGACTATATTTTCTTCTTAACCGTGTCGTCGATGGCGTGGCGCATAACGCTCGTAATTATTAAACTGCCGACAGTATGATTATGGAAGGCGACAAAATAGATAGCATAGAAATAATGACACTGAAAACCAGTTTCAAAAGGATTCTTATAGTGCATAAACGCTGTCGTTACATTCTTTATTGGTAGATGATAAAAAATTTGGGCCCGATTTTGTTTTAAATAATAAATTGTAATTGGGTATAATGAAAGATTAATAATAAAATTTAAAAGGTACCACTTTTAATTTTCATTTTCGAAAGGACAATAAACGTTAAAAAGATTTGGGTATTATAGTTTTTTTATTAGAGAAAAAATGATGTGCGTCGCAAACGCAGAAATTTAATATATTTACCACTTCATTATTTAGTTGTGTATTTAACATGTAGATATAGATTATTTTTATATAAAATGCTATTTTAATATACTTACTAACATCAAAAAGGATTTTCTTAATAAGCATAAAATGCTTAATTTAAAAAAGGCCATGTTTTCAACTAATTCATAAAATTCTGTTACTCCTAATCAAATTAAATGCACCCACTTTACGCAAACGGGAGACGCAAAAACAAATTCTCCAGAGCTCTTTCGTGTACAAAACAGCACCCGTATACGCACAGTTCGCATAAACACACGACACTTTCCATCTCTCTCCACGGCTGCTCGCTAGTAGTAGTAGGTGATTAATGACCGCGTCTATACTCAGTGATTTTCTGCACTTCCTTTTCTTTCTTTTTTTTTTACTGGCGTCGGCGCTCCTCCGACTATAACGCGCCGCGCCGAGAGGGATAATCGCGTACGTAAGGCCGGTCTCGATTTTGCCGAGCAGCTCGTTGTGCAATGAGATCGTATCTCGAGAGCACGGCGGCTAAGGCTACGGCGGCGATTACCGCGCGACCGGCTCGTATAATGCCTTTTTACCTCTCTCGCGAGCGCACGATTTTCCCTCGGCAGCAACCCCCGCGCCGGGAGTCCAATTTACGCCGCGTTATAGGACACTTTTCCGTTCCCGCCGCTAGCGGAGACGCGAGAGAGGCAAAGTCCGGGGTTTCGTTTTATTTATCGGGGAAGGCCGGGAGGATTGGGTAATGCGGTACTAATGCGCCGCGCCGCTGTGCGTCTGGACTAATAAAGCAGGGATTACGTTGTAAAAGGCTTGTAAAACAGAGATTATTGTAGATATATCGAAAATGTGGGTATTTGCTTATTTTGCCGCTTTCGGCTTTGAAGATTGGGTAATCGACGAGCTGCGTTTTCGCCATCGTTTCCTTTAGGCCAGTTATTAATTACAAACTAGTTACTTAATTTATAAGGAACATAAAATACCGATTTTATGCTGCGTATGTAGTAGTATGTAGTAGCGTATAAAAAGTTCCCAATGATTATTTCTGTTTATATATTTAAACATAAATAAGTATAATTCATACAATTTTTCATAGATTTCTAGTAAATGTCATCTAAGGTATTCATCGAGTTTATAAATAACAACTCGATGTCGCTAAACTTCTTTTGCTTCGCGAAAAGATAGCTTTTTTAAGAGCAAGTTAAAATTGCATTACAAAATATGCATAGATACAGATCGAAGACGGCTCGTTTAATGAGTGACGATCTTATCTGAAAATTATCCATCGTAGGTACTCTAATTGCTGTTCAATCTATCCTACATATTAATTAAATAAAAAAGCTTACCGCTATGTTAAATGTGTCAAAGGGATACGCGGTTTCCATCCGCGTTAAGCCTTATAATCACCGAATATTTTTTGCCAAACGAAAATTAGTATAACAATCTTTTTTCCACAAGTAAATTTCTCTTTTATCCAATAAGTACGAAAATCAATCTTTCAGAACAAAAAAAAAACCCTTTTTTACACAATTTTTTTACTTTCCCTCATTAAGTTCACGCTCGTACAAATGACTTAATAATTCCCAGCTTTCCAATCCGCGCGTATACAATCGGTCAGAATGTTGGTTTTTGTCCGCGCTCACTTTTGCGTCATCCCGCGCCATTTCCACGTCAATTATCCCGGAGACAAGCGCGCGCGCGGCGAGGGCGAGCGAAAAAAAGGTGCACTCGCGCACAGGAACGAGTTATGCGAGAGAGCGCCTCTCTTGTTCATTCTATTCGCCTCTCTCTCTCTCTCTCTCTCGACTCCCTGTAACCAAAGTGATATATGAACGGCGGCGAAAATTTTGATAACGAGCGCGGCCGCACATAAATTAAAAATCAATCGAGCGCGAGGGGGATCCTCGAAGCGGGAGCAAAAAAAAAGCAGGCGGAATAAGCAGAAGCCGGAGTGGGTGGACGCGATCGGGCAATTAATGGGCCGCGCTATGGAGCCTCTCGGCTCCTCTACAAACAAAGGAGAGAGAGAGAGAGAGAGAGAGGACACGCGGCTTTAACGAGAGAGGATCCTTTTTGCTCGGCTCCGAGAACCGGCAGCGGAGAGGACGTAACGCAAGTTCTGACCATAGTTGGCGTGTGGGCGGGGTGGACTAGGACGCCTTTAAGGATGTTGGCCTTAGCCTTAACCCGAGTCTCTCTCTCTCTCTCTCGCTGTGTGCGTAAGGCAAAAACTCGCTCCCGTTCGCACTGCTCATCGAGTACTTACCTGGAAATGCTCTCGGCCGATAGCGGCGGATCTGTTAATAAGCCGAGCTTTATGACCACAAATGGACACGCCGCGGCCAAGTGCTGCTAAGCTGGCTGCGGGCACTTATGTACCGGATGGGCGGGGATTTCGCGCGCGCGCCGCAAACACGTGAAATGTTGGCGGCTCGTAATTATTGGGCTATTTTCGGATTTGTTGGGAATAGAGGTGCATTTGAGCGGGGAATGCTTTTAGAACAGGTGTGTTTTCTCAAGGTGGCTTTTCTTCGACGGGTGTAGGCTTTTCCAAGGAACGCGTTGGGAAACGTACTGTTCAGTGGTTATAATTGCTGGGGAGAATAAAGCGCGCGTTTGGATCATCAATTCGCTCTTGGCTTTCGTAAATGCAAATGAAGCATTACTGCTCTTGCCTGTTATTAAATCTAATTGGGGTATTCTTATTTTCCGATCTACCTGGATTTCGTGATTTGGCTTTCTTAATGCTCTCTGCTAATATTGCGTTTCTGCAGTAATCAAGGAGAAAATATCTTGATAGAAATAAATTAAAGATTCTTTTAAGTTTGACAATTACACCGAAAAAATATATTTCATTGGAGTTATTGTAAAATTAAAACTTGTTAGTTAAATTATTAATTATTTTTCTAAATAAATAAATTTATTACGTTTCTGCATTTGCTGTAATCATTTTTCAAAATTTCTTCATTTCTTTTTATTTATTTTAAAGATCATAAATTTGTAAACTGCACTTACAACGCCGAACACAGTATCCACCAAACATCTAGCAAAAAAGCATATGCCCACAGTACCGAGACAAAACTCCCTCGCGAATCAGCGAGCGCTCGGGCGTGCCTTTCGACTCTCGGAGAGAGAAGAAAAAGAGGGCTTTTTTCTCCTCATCCTCTCTCTCTCTCTCTCTCTCTCTCTCTCCGGGGTCCGGATGAACAGAGCTCCAGCGGAGCGCATAATGCGAATCGACTTTAACGCGCGCCGCCGCGGAATGCCCCGGGAGGGAGTTCATCGCGGCGGTGGCGGCTAAACGTCGGTGAATTACGGCTGTTGTGACTGAGGCTAACGCCATACCTCACGGTGCATTACCGGGCCGCCGCCGCGCCGCCTTATAAAAAAGGCCCGCTTAGGAACGATGGGAGTTTAATCCCCTGCGAAGGTCGTCAACGGAGGAACCTTGAATCGCTAAGTTAAGAATGAGCTTGGCGCTTTCGCTTTGGGGGAATTAAGGCGCTCGGTAATTAATGGGGGATGATGGGGCTCGCGGTATGATCTTTCTGGGAAAATCGTATTTGCGAAAGGTTGGTAACGTTAATTTGGGAATAGAAAGCTGAGTTTCATTGTTTTGAAAGTTGTTATTTTATGGTAGCAATTAAAAATCCTTTGTGTTGGGTAGGTTTGTTTGTAGAGGATTTAAGTAAACTGATTCAAAAATAATCCTACAGTTGTAAAGATAATTTTAATGGTGTAAATGATATTTTTAACAAAAAAGGAAAATAGTGTATAGTATTTGATACGAATCTAATCTCTTTAATGATGTTATTACGACTAATTTTATGCACAGTTAAATACAAGTGTCATTAAATAACTATTCTTGCATGAAATGTAAATAGAAACATAATAATGGGTTTAGTCTAAATTGAATCCAACAATTAATCACAGTTTATCAAAAATTAAGATCAATGCTAAAGATAATTTTCCGTTAATATTCAGCTCTTATTTCGTTAAATCATCGGCCGTATAAATTGTCAACGCGCAAACGCTCTTGCATTTCTCCTACGTAGCCGTTTACAGTTAAAATCTCGTCGCGAATTCCACCGTATTTATTAACAAAATTAAACATTCGAAATGAAAGATCGTTACCTATTGATTCTGTCGTCATCTCGACGCCGCTCTCGTGTTCACCGACTCGAAACCTCTCCAATTCCATTAAGTTCATGGCCATCGCGCCGATATCCCTCATTAGAGCTCGATCGAACAAATCGCCCGCATTACTCACAACGCGCCGCGAACGCGACGTCGAAGTCGAGCGGGTTAACTCGGGTAATTTATAAGTGTTTACCCGCGGCCCTTGGCCTTTTATAATTGCCTCGAGTCTTCGGGCCAAAGGACTTTCGATTAGCGCGTCTATCTC
Organism: Ormyrus pomaceus; assembly: GCA_900474385.1. NCBI lineage: Eukaryota > Metazoa > Arthropoda > Insecta > Hymenoptera > Ormyridae > Ormyrus > Ormyrus pomaceus. Next base: position 32,823 of record UCOM01000923.1, read on the forward strand.
TGGCATGGGTGTGTGAGCTGCGTCCACGAAACAGGCATCAATTACCCGGACAAGCGCGGCTTTTCATTTTCGGACCGCGGCGGGACGCCACTTAGGGCCCCCCTCGCGCCAGCCCGTTTCGAGTAGTTTCACGCGCGAGGACTGGAATAAAAGAGCGCCTTGTCGGCCCGCCAATCTCTTTCCCACATTCGATGATGTCTTCTTCCCAGCGCGAATCTCTCTCGCTCCCTCTTCCTCCTTCTGCGCCCGAGGCGGGGTTCTGTTGTTGTTCCCATTTTTGTTTCGTTTCTTAAAAACAGATTTTCTACACTTAAAGAAAGAACTAGAGGTTGCAGGAAAACTATGCACTTTTTATTTGTAATAAAGAATTTGAAATTTAGTTGTAACAAATATTTTTTAACGTAAACATAAAAATTATGTCAGACATATTAATGATCAATTTTTGGATATAAGTTCATAATTAAACAAATTTATTTGAAATTAATATAAGGTGTATTTAATAAATAGTGTATAATGTTGATTATTATTTTCGATCATAAAAAATTATTCAGTATTTAAAAAAGGATTACTGAATGTTAGCTTCTCAAGTTTATTATACAATAGAATTATGTAGATTATTATTAGAAAGCTTTTAAATCTAGTCTTCTTAGAACAAGTGGGATTCATCTTACACTATTATATAACAAAACCTCCTTTACAGCATTAAGTATATCAAGCAGAAAGTCTCGGCTTAAATTTCAAGCAAGGATATTAAGATATTAAAGTTTAACAATACCCGCCCACAGAATTCAGTCCGGCACGTAAATTACAGTGCGCTCCGAAACAATGCCTTCAAAATTAATTGCTCCTCCTCATTGTGTCCGCGGCGCTTCTATCTTGGGCAATTTATCCTAAACCCCCTAAGCCGGGCCTTCGCTCAACAAAGCCCCCAATACAGCGAGAGACGAGGCGGTTACACTGGCGGAGCCCCTCCCTATCGACTCGTTATGATCTGATTCATTGTTCCTTACTGATGATTCGCAGACAGGAAGTGACTCGAGACAGCGGAGGCGCGCGAGGAGACCACCTAGCCTTGGTATTCCCTCCTCTGCGGCTTATCGCGCGAACGAGTCTCGAGATCTGCGCGTTGATAAAGCCGGAGAGACCTTCTCCGAACGCGCTCGACGCAATTAGAACTAGACGCGCGGGGGAGGAGAGAGAGGAGAGAGAAACAGAGACACTTGATGCGCGTGACGTTGCCGGCGGACGGCAGCGTCGCGACGCGTTACTATTTACGGATTTTCGGAGTTTCTCTTATAAACGCGCGCCGCCCGCCTCCGGAAGGAAGCAAGACGGGGGCAGGCTTTTTTGGGGTTTACAGGACACCGAGAGGGTGGCGAATGACGGCTCGGGGTCTGCGTTGCTTTTTTAGCGGCTGCCGGGATGGAAATGTACTGTTTTTTAGATAACTGTATGTTTGCGGCCGGATATAGAATTAAGTGTGTTTTAAAACTTTTTGTAGCTTTTATTTTTTCCGAAGTAATTCATTCACCTTTAAGTAACTTTTATTATTTTCTAAATAGAAATAATAGTGAGCTTTAGACATCATTTTTCACAACATACAATCCTGCTAGAGATTTTACCATGTATTGATTAGAATCAGACTAATTTGCGAGTTATATATTTTTATAATAACTATTAACTTAATTTAATAATAGCTTCTATGGTGCTATTTATGTTAAATAATAACGGAAAAAAATTATTGCGTAGCTTTTTAGCTATGTATTTATAGTAAAATTTCATTAGACACTTTTGTACAACATTCAAACAGACCATATTGCTTTACCTTCAGACGTCGTATTTTGCCTAGAAAATATTATGACCATAAATTCATTTATGGTCAAATTATGATCAATATGTGGTAACCAATTTTAGCATTATTAATGATCTATTTAACGAAAAACTATATTGTATTAATGAGTTCAAATATAGAAACCCGAACATATTAAACTCTTCACGCGTTCAAGTGCTCTCTACCAGTAACAACAATCTTTATTTGCTTTTTATTAAATTAAAATTGTTTAAAATGTCACGAATACAAGCATTTCTCGATGAACCTTTCACTCGCGCCACTCTCAACCTCTCGAGAATCAGGAAATTAATTTCGCGCAATACGTATAAATTGCGCATAAATTCATAAAACCTCATTTGCGAAATTCCGCATTAACGATCCAGGCGGTAAAAAAGACGCGTCACTCGCGGGCATCTGACAAACGAGCACGGCGCGGGAGAAAGGCCGAAGCGCCGGTACATTAGTAACTTTGATGTTTACTCCTATAGTTCCTCGGCGCTGCGGCCTCTCTCGGGGCCTTTTTTCCGCGGCGCGCCGCCCGCATAAAACAAGCCGGCCGGTAGCCCCGGTGGGTGGAAACAAATGCGACATCGCTTCCTTAGAAGGACAAGCGCTCAGGGGGCATTTTAATCCGGCGCTGTTTGCGCTCTCCCGCGTGCGGTCTCTGTCTTCTCTGGCGAAATAAATGAAGCTCCTCTCGACGACGACGAACAATGGGAACGCTCGGGACGGTGTTACGCCCGCGCAAAAATTAGCTTTTCCTACGTTTTTACGGCTTAATTGGGTATAGGTTTTCGTTGGGATTTCTGCTGCAATGACTGCGGTAATTAGATTGCAATTTACAAAGCAACGTTATTTAAAGAGACAAAGATTTAAATGAGGATCGAAACGCATATTAAGCTTGGGTTCAACATGTAAAGATTATATTGCAAATAAAAATGTATAATGCTCCTAAAAATGTATGGTATATTTTTGTTTATTTTAAAAAAAATTCACTGTCAAAATTGTTTACAAAAAAGCAAAACTACAGTTTTTACGGCGGTTTTAAAAGCGGTTTTAAAAGTTAACTATCTCTACGATATAATTCTCGATAGCCCGATATTTCCAGCCGTCGCGCAATCAATCGGCCTCCCAGCTGGCGACAATTTGTTCCCAGCGACAAAGCGCTCGCATATGAATCACCGAGTCTTAACTCACTCGCGCCCATCGATTACGCCTTAATACCTTCCGATCAAGCGGTCTCTCTTTACGACCTCCGCAACACTCGCCGAACCTCCATAAATATATACTTGAACTTGCCGTTTCCACAAAAGCGCGCGCCGCGGCTTAAGAAGAAAGGTGCGCGCGCATGCGCTCGAACACGTGTTGTGTCTGGACTTGCTCTTTCGGAGCAAAAGAGCGAGAGAAGAGAGAGAGAGGGAGAGTCTACGTGTGACTGATGACTACAGAAATAGCCGGCATCCCGTTTGACGCGCACGTGAGGCGTTTGTCTCTCGCGGTCGCGGAGCTTTCCGCCTTGTCCGGGCCTCGCTGCTAAAGGACAGCGGCGATTATTATCCGGCGAAGTGATACTTATTGCGAGTGGTGTCGCTCTCGCGCGCCCATTTGAATTGCCGCGGCTTGACGGATCTCCCTCGGGACCGAGTCTCGTTACAATTAGCCGACCCATTCAGCCGGCAAAGCTCGACGGCGATTTATGAGCACCGAGGCTTCGCACCTGTAAACATTCTGAGGGAAAACTCGGGGCGCGGGCTGCGGCTTCCGCGAGTGCTTCGCTGGACTTTGGCTGGAGGAATCGAGGGGATCGCTCTCTGAAAGCTGATGAATAAACGCCGGGATTTATCGAGGATGACAGTTAATTAGTATCGCGTTAGTTATTGCGGCAGACTTTTTGATTTATGATGTTTTTCGCTCTTGTGTCACGGCGGCATTTGCTTCTTCTGACTATTTAGTTATCTAAATGCGCGCTGTAAAGCTATTTTAAATTATTAAAGTCTCTACTTTCCGTTTCTTTTATATTTATAATTTCCAGTGTGTTGATATTAAAACCCGCGTTCTCAGCATTCAGAACTTTATTTCCAATCCACTAATTAATAAACAAAATTCCCCCTGCATTCCAGCTTAGATAAACTTAGCCACGATTACGATCCCAAGCGAGTCGCCGATTATCAGTTTCCACGGCTTCGTATATACACAATAAATTCGATAAAATTAAACCATCAAGCAGAAACAAACAAAATCGAGAGGCGGCGAATGTAATTTACGGGGCAGTTTCGCCTCGGTGCAAAAAGGTGCAGACCGCGAGCGCGCTTTTCTCGCACAAAGCGCCACGAGCTGCGCGCGGGCATTCGTCATGTGCGCGTATATATACACAGGTAGGCGCTGCCGCCGCCGCCGCGGCCGCCTTGGCGTAGGTGCAGGCCTCCTGCTCCCACAGGCCTCGAAACACCTTCGGCGCATTCGATATAGGCAATAACTGTCGATTCGAATATTGACTAATCGCTCTTTGCGCCGCGGCGCTCGCCGCGCGCTCGGGATCTGTCTCGCGTGTATGCAGTTCTCTCTCTCGCGCGAAGCGCGCTCGTAAGCGCGAAATCTCGCCCGGTAAATCAAGCGGCAATAACAATAAAACCGTTCCTGCAGCAGTTCCTCGCGCGCGCGAGAGGCTGGCCTTCTCCGCTGCCTGCAATTATTTACTTGCCATCGCTATTGATCACATTGTACCGTAGATGATCGAATTTAGAAGGCTCGGTGGAAGTGTCGTAAATCTTGGGGGTTCTTTGACGTTTGGGGATTAGGAGGGGATTAAGGGTATCGAGCGAGTTCGTAGGCAATAGAATCGTCTGATGGCTGTCGTGGAAAAAATGCATTTGACACGTTGAGGAAGAAGTATTAATCATAGAGCGTGTTTATCGCTGGTTTAGAAATTGTTATTTATGTTAATGTTTGAACATCTTTCATTTTTTTGATATGTTATGAAATAAAACTTTTTATACGCTTTCTCCTTTGATTTATATTTCCGCTAATATTGCTGCTAAAATACTATGTTTGTTGCATTTGCCGTTAAATATTATTCGTTAATATCATTTTTTGACCAATTTTAGTCAATACGGTACGCTGTATAAATTATATTTCTAAAAATTAGATAAATTTTAATAAAGTAAACGAACAGACTTAAAATTAATATGCTCCATTTACAAGTTTTACATTTAGAATGCAAACTCGAGGCAACCAAGTGATTCAATCTAGGCGTTAATTAAAAGAAATAACCAGCAAACTGGCAAAGTCAAATCGTATTTTACGCATTAAAAAGAAATATAGGAGTAATTAGCTATTTAAATCGTCGTTACGCCGCGTTTCCAAACAATTCGCATTCATTCGCAGATAAATGCTCTATACGTAAAAGTCGCAATAAATAATTCGCCCTGAAATACAAATTTTCATTCCGCGGCTGTTCCGGTCTACAGCAAGGATCGACAAGCTTCGTTGTTGCAACCTGTTTCGCCACCTGATGAACGATTGCGCCGGTCGGTGTTGACGGCTTTGGAACGTCGCGATAAATCCTCCGAGTGGATATAACTAAAGGGGAGAACGAGAGAGAGAGAGAGAGAGGGAGAGAGAGAGAGAGACTAGAATGAACCAAAGGCGCAACGGGCATCACGATGAATAAATGCATTTATTATTTTTGCGCGGTTCTAATTATATACCCTTTTTTGGTTTTTTGTTGCGCTTGTTATTGCGCGTTTTTATGGGGTGCGAATGTAAAGTTGATTGTAAAATATTGAATAAGATTATATTCGATTGAATAATTAAGGCGTTGTCCGCGGAAACGCAGTTAATCAATTACGCTTTCAGCTGGCTTTGGTAGAAAGTGGATATTTTGAGATCGAGCGGAGAGATATATTTCACGCGGCGGCTAAGCCATTTTCAACAAAGTTTTATTGACAGGAGTTGTTTGCAGACTGCGATATTTAGCTTATAATTTGCTCGAATTATTCTAAAGTTCCTGATTAGCTCGTTTGATTATGGTATAAATAAAGCTTTTTACTATTTATTTGCACTTTCGACCGCTGTAAAATCAATCAAAGATTTTTGAAAATTAGAATTTTTCATAAAGCCTACTTAATTACGCAATAAAATAAGGTCTTATCTCTATCTTTGTTTAAAACCTAAGGCCAGTTGTAAATTTTATTTGAAAGTAAGAAAAATCTTGTGAACATATAGCTATAATTGCATATTTTATGTCATTTAAATGATTTTTCTTCTGATCTTAAAAAGTTTTAAAAGTTTTAGATAAATATATCGTAATCCATTTTACGCGCAATTTTATTTGCATTTCCTTCTACGCAACTATTAACCTAATCCGCCATTTTTTTATTCTAGGCTTTGGCATGAGCAAGAGCCTGAAGAACGGCGGCCTCTTCCCCTCGGTGTTCAACGTCGCGGCGAAGGCGGAGATTCACGTGAACGGGACCTGCGGCGAGGACGGTCCGGAGACGTTCTGCAAGCCGGCGGAGTTCTCTCGCTGCGCCGTCTGCGACGCGCGGAGTCCGGACCCGAACAAGCGGCACAACATCAACCAGGCGCTCGACTCGAATCCCAGCCGGTGGTGGCAGAGTCCGACCCTCGCCCGCGGCGACGAGTACGAGTTCATCAACATCAACCTCGACCTCAAGCAGGTAAGGCTTTTTTTTGCCACCTACGTGGAGGGGCTCGAAACGCGGGGAAGCCCCCGGAACTGTTCTGTGCAGCGTCGTAAATTTTGGTGGCTGCGGGAATTTTGAACAGCTTTTTGGGGAGATTCGGTGATTTATGGGAGCTGCTGGAAGTGGGGTTTTCATTTTCTTTTTTTTTTTTTTTTTTTATTAGGATGAGAGAAGCTGTGACGGTTTAGTGTAACTACTGTTTTTCATTATCGACACCTGAGTTTTACGAGATTGTTAGTGCGATTCTTTCTCAACTTTTTGCTGAATCGAATCGCAAGACTTATGCACTTACATATGTAAATATAAAAACTTGAAAACTTTTAATGGGTCAAGTTTGAATCAAGGAAGTGTTTCTTCTTGATCAGATCTACAATTAAACTCTTTTTAAACAACACAATTCAAGAACTTGTAAAGAAAGTTATCTATCTCCAGTGTAAGAAACAAAATATTTGAGTTATAATATGCACAATATTTTAATATAACAATACAATCACAATGTTACCTATAAATTTTGTTAAGCAAAAGAAAATATTAAATATTTTTTAATAAGAATAACTTTTTTTTCAACCTGTAATAAGTGTATGCTCAATTATAAATTAAAAAATTTGTAAAGAAATGTTTGTTAAATGAATATATAAAATTTAATTACTTACTTTTTGAAACTTTTTAATTTTGATTTTATGATATAATTATTATATAATGTTTTTGAAACATAATTTGTGAATGTCTTTCTTTTAATTAAAGAAAGTAAAGCACACATAAGTGTGGTACATACATTGTGGTCACGTATTGCAGTAATTTATTCTTCTATCTTCATCTCTGAGATAAAAAACAAAAATTATGAACCCTCTAAGTAGTTCTCATAAATAAAGTGAAAATCTGATTTCTTTAATAAAATTCATATTTTACAGGAGTAAGTACAAAAACAAGGTAAACATAAAAGAAATTTTATCTTCAAACTGTAAACAGAAGACTGTTTCTCCTCGTTATAAAAATATTTCAAACTTTTTTATCCGCACTTTATGCCAAAATTAAAAATTATTTTTGATTTATTAATCTTTTAATTTATACGCGTAATACAGTATAGTTACCGAAATAAAAATTAGTTACAAGACACTCTTCAATGCGAATCGAATCAGAAGGTCTGAAAAATGAAAACATTGCCAAAATCGGTATACCGACTCTCTCCTCTCTAACGGCGACAAAGTGTTGGTGCAACACAATACGCGAGTCGAAGGTCTTTAGTACGCATTTAGAAGTCTCCCTTCGTCCCTTCACTCCGCGTCTAACGAAACCTCTAAAAATACTCCCTCCGCTCTCCGTCTCTCTCTCCCTCTCTCTCTGGCCGGCTTCAAAAAATGCGCATGATGTATGCGCACATACGCGCTTACTCGGATTACCTGGCGCGCTCGCACGGGAAAAAAAGCTTGGCACTTTGTGCTCGGGTTTCGCCCTCGCATCATCGCCGCATACTTCCACCGCTCTCCACTGCGGTTAGCCCTTTCAGCGTAGGTACACTGCAGGCATGCTCGCGGAGACCTTTTCACTTAGGCGCTCCGCGGAGCCGTAAAAACGAGCGAACGCCGCGCGCAGCCCGCTGAAAAGGAGAGAAGCGAGGAGGGAGGCTGGAGGAAGCAAAGCGCGCGGTGTGGGAGAGCCGCCGCGTGAATGAGAGATTGCGAAGGAGCAAAAAAAAAGGGGACCGGGGAGAGGGAGGAAATTGGGACGGAGCGAGTGTAAGGCCGATAGATTGGTTTTGGTGCACACCCCGCCACTTAGTTTTGATGGCTGAGGGGGGAAGCGACGAGGGGAGGGTCGCCTTCGGTTTAAAGTCGCGCGTGTTTTCTTTCTTTGAGAAAATGTTGATTTAGTACGGAAGAAAGTTGTCTGACAACCCTTTTCTTGTAGAAATAAACAATGCGAGGATAGAAGTAGTTCATTTGAAACATTTATTTTCTACAAAAATATATATAGAGGGAGAGAGGTAGAAACTTTTTTTGTTAAAGAATTTTTTCTTAGTAAAAATTATAAATGGATATTTTTATGTTTTTGTTTAAAAAATGGATTTTTAAATTGAAGTTCTCAAGCATTTAAATTTCACAGTTTCTGTCTGCTTTTTAACTCGGAAGAGAAGAAAACAATTTAACTTCTCTAGAGAAAACGTCTGTGCGAACTGAAATCGTTTAATTAAATTTCTATTTTGCCAATGTCACTCCATTCTTTTCAAGAAATATGTTTTACCTTTGAATTTATTATACCTAGTAACTTTAATTGCTTAGCCTTTCGCGAAAACAGAAAATTAATGAAGGAGCGCAAGGCTAAAAAAAGAAGTTAAAAGGGCGGAATAAAGAAATATAAGAGCAAGAGCAAAACGAGGCAGGGCGCACGAAAGGAAAGAATGATAAAGGAAGAAAATGAGCGAGGAAACGAGAGGCAAGGAGATCGGGAGAGTTGGTTTCGCGTCAAGACCTTTCTCCCTCGCTGAGTGAAAAAGAGAGAAAAAATCGTAAATTTCTCTGCTTTCCATTCGTTAGGCCAATGCGCCGCATTGTGCCGCCTCTCTTCTCTCTCTCTCTCTCTCTCTCTCTTCCGATTTACGTCTCCCTCTCTCTCTCACTCTCGTAGTCGCCGCTTATCCGACGTTTCGTTCGAGCCGACAAAGCGTCGGCCAGACGCCGAGGGTAAAAAACAAGCCGGAGGAAGAAGAATAGCGCCTCCCGATACAAACGAAGTGCGATGAAGATCGAGCGAGCGCGCGAGCATCTAAAAATAATTGAGCCGACAGGGACGAGGCGGGAATCGTGGGTGTCGGGAGATATTGGAAAAGGGGTTTTTTTTTACGGCGGCGATATCCGTGAACTTTGACAAGTAGCGTGAAATTTTTCATTTACAGGCCCTAAGATGAGTGTGTCAGTCTGGAGAGTAAATTAGGAGAGTCTGCGCGGTTGTTTTTAAGGCCTCACTTTCACGCTTCGTTAGCTGTAAAATGCGAGAGCTCGAGTTAGTATTAACTTAAATAATAGCTTTCGCTAGACTATATAAGAAGGTATTTATTCAGTTTGAGGTGCAGGAAGTGGTTGATTTTTACGTTTCTTCGAAAACGTAAAAAATGCATGTAATAATTTGTTTTGCTATCGTTTTAATAATTAAATACTATATTTTGAAATAGAAACTGTCGCGGGACTGTCGTTTACTCATGTCCAAAGTTGCCAATGACAAATGTACCGCGACTCTAAATTTATCTCGAACACATCCACTTAATTTTCCTCCCCATGAGCGACCCGCCAACGGTCGATTCTGATTAATCGGCCGCTCCGAGGAACATTGTCCTCCTATTACGAAAGCCGGCGCGCTGCACCGAAAAACAAAAAAGGAAATTCCAAAAAAAGACACCCAAGTCCCCAAAGTTTACGGGACCCGCCGTATCATAAAGCATCGAGAACAGGAATCGGAAGAAGGTGCGAGCGATGAAAGCCGATAGACGATCTCGCGATCGGGCTCAAAAACCGAGGCAGAGAGATAAAGGCTAGCCGGAGAGATTCGGATTCCCTTTTTTCTCTCTCTCTCTCTCTCTCTCTCCTCTCTTCTCTTTCTCGGAATCCGAGCGGCGCACGCAGCGCGCATTGTGTACCTGGGCAAAGCGAGAGGTCCCGTACTAACAAATTGCGTGCTCCGGCCCTAACCGTTTTAACGAGGACCCCCTCCCTTCCCCCGGGCGAGGGTCGCTCACGGTAATGACCGCTTGCTTTTCGAGTGGGCGAGAGAGCGTGTACGCACCGAAAGAAGAGAGGAGGGCTCCCTCACTCCCTCTCTCTTTCTCTCTCTCTCTCTCTCTCTCTCGGTGCCGCTGCCGCCGTGCGCGCTGAGAAAACGTCTCCGGAACGCGGATGCGAGGAGAGGAAAGCCTCGAGTGACCACCTGCGATCGGCGCCGCTGTATTTTCGAGTGTTTAGAGCCCCTCTTTTTAGATGAAAGGAGCGGTGCGGGGGCGGGGTTATTTACTCGAGTACATTATGTCCGGGGAGATTCATGTGATACGGTTTGGATTTTCATTTTTCTTTGATTCGGAATAAGTTTGTTTTATAATGGGATTTTAAAAACTTAAGCATTATATTATGAGAATTAGATTAGGTGCTTTCTGAATAGTTGGAGTGAATGATAGAAATTTGAACATTACGTACCGTAATAACTAAATCCTACTTGAGTTATTTAAGGTATAAGACTTAAAATTATATATTTACTTTCTAATATTGTACGGGCACATCTAATGATAACTTGAATTTCTACATTCTTGTAATGTACGTCTTTATTTTGAAATGTAAAATTACTTATAGATTATGGTAATTTTGACGATTTGACATCAAAGAATTAATTTTTATTCACACTGACTTTTACGTTATGAAGTATTTTGGAATTAATTTAGAATCACATTTAAATGAAAGTTATTGGTATAAATAATCTGATTTTTGTTGAACTAAGGTGTACTATCTTTAATTAAATGATAAAATCTTAATTTGAACTAAAGCGTTAAAATAGGCCATCTAAAATTATTTTATAAGGACTATCACAGTTTTATTGAATTGAAACAAAAAATGTTAGGAACTAACCACTTTACGCAAAGTTAATTAATCTATTTAAAATCATTAACAAAATTAAAGAATCACTTAAAGTACTCAACGATTCCCAGAAAATGGTAATTGGAAAATGAACTTTAACGAAACCGAAATCAATTGGTATTAAACTGGAGTGGTTAATGGTCATGCCATTTTTTATAGCTTCTCAACCCAGCAGTTAAAAGCTGTCAAGTAAAAAACCATCCACAAAACCACTATTGTATCCATATATTCACAACATTATATCTATAACAAAAAAAATCTGAACGGCAGTAAATTGTTTTCCAGCCTCTCAACAGCCTTCTATTAACTAATCAGTCACTCTTAGAACGACGGTGCCAGTCATCACGCACCGATTGATTTGTAAGCCGTTTAACCTTCCCGACCAGCACTTTCGCACTCACGCCATAAAGATCGATCTCTTTTTCTCCTCCCGACACCTCGACCTTGGCGTAATTAATCGGCTCGGCGTGCAGCGACCGACTTAATTGACACACCCGCGCTGGTAAACACTTCGCTGCGCAAAGGAGGCAGCCACTGCCGTATAATAATTAGGACTCGATCTCGCGCGGGAGAGCAAAGCGGTCCGATAAATTTTTGGAAACGCCGCGCGACGCTTCACCGCGGGGAACGTGCCTTTTTTCACTGAACTATCCGAGGATGAGTTATCTCTTGGCACCGTTTGGAGGAAGTTATAAATTTGACAAATTACGGAGCGTGAAATGCCGGTATTCAACGTGTGTTTGGAGGAGGTACTGAATGGTGGATTTATTTTGGTATTTCAAGAATTTTCCTAGTTTTTCAGAAATTTATTGATTAGAAAGCTTTAAAAATGATAATTTTTGAATACGTATTACAAATGTGAATTATTGGCTTCACAAATTTTGTACAAATGAAAATTTGTATTGCGTTTTACGAATATGATCACTGATTTGATTAAGATATTTTCGAAAATTGTTTTATAGAATTTTACAGCGATTCATTGAAGCTATTACGGTTTCAAAGCTATTATCAAGTGTCACGGGATGACGTATAAATAAAATTAAGAAAGCATAATTCCAAATCCTAAAAATCTTAATTCAGCCAAGAGTATATTCTAGATCGCAATAAATGTCACGGCGCTTGATAGTTTCTCTCGCAGCACCATAAAGCCGCGAAAAAGAAGTAGCAAAAGAAATTATCCCCGCACTTCTCTCCACTAAAATTAAAACTCGAATCACATTATAATTAGCAATTGATTTGACGAGCAAATTTACGGCTAATGCCGCCGACGGTAAATTTCAATTTTTCTTCCTACTTTACATATAAACATCAGAGGCAGCAAACAAAGCTACCACGGCGTCCCGTGTCACTTGCTGCGTATACGTATCCGTTCTCTTTTAATGATCACTAAAACGAAAGTAGGAATATCGTAAATTCAGAGGCTTTAAACACCACCGAGAATGTATTTACATAAGAATGACTTTAAAACTCCCGACAGATTTTTACGATCGGGGGGATATCTTTTGCGGCTGCGTCCAAAGATTTCCGGGGAAATGTCCTCGCGGTAAAATTCTATGGCTTGAGTTTCTTCTCTGAAATAGGAAAGATTCATTTAGATTTTACGTATGTTGACAGATATGTACTACTTTTAATTCAATGCAAGACCGTAAAACCGTAACCAGAAGTTCCTCTGATGTGAATATATATGTGCAAGTTAATTAGAGTGAATAAAATATAGATTGTTAAGCTTGTCAGTTTCCATTTTTTCAAGTTATGAATTCAAAGAAGCGTAAAAAACTTTATTATTCACTGAAATCATTAAAATAAACTTTCTATAAATTAAGAAATTAATGTCTTTTTTCATAATAAGGGTCTTTAATAACAAAATTTACGTAAGTATATATTGAAGTTTATATAAAAATTAAATGAAACAGTATTGTAAAAATAGTTCTGAGTCTTCAAATGTTGGTAAATACATAAACTTGTCATCATTCTGCACTTTTAAATTCACTTTCTTTTGATCTTCTAACTTTTACAAGTAGCTTAAAATAGATTTTACATTCACTCTTATAATACGTTATAAATAACTCCAGCTATTTACGACTTATCTACAAATACCAAACTCACATTAAAAAAATGTCGACTTCTGCAAACGACGAATAGCTCGAAGGGTTCAAAGAATAAATGCATAATCTTCACCAAAATTAGCGCCATAAAGCATGAGAGCCGAAGAGAAAGAGCGATATTTGCGAGTTCCGCGAATTCACGCTCGCATGCAACGATTCTCAAACTGATTGCGCGCTCCTCGTTAAGCGAGATCGCACTTATTAATTTAACGAGCGCACCGACAGAAGTTTCATCGCTCCTCGGTCCGCGCGCGCGCCGAAAACGAGATAAATGAATCGAGGGTAAGGGGCAATTTTGCGAGATGTCACTTCCAGCTTTTGCCGCGAGGCGCTTGAAAAGGTTGCGAAAAGGCACACTTGCTACTCTCGCGTCCGAAGCGCCGCTTTGAGGACCACCTTTCTTTATTAATGACGCGCGCCTCTTCGTTTTGCGGGACAATCAATACCTCGTTGAACGGCGGTTGGATAAACAAGCCGCGTTGCGCAAGGAGAAAAGAGTCGCGCTCCTTTTTTAGTGCAGCAGGACGAAGGTATTATAAGGCTTTTCGCCTTGACTGCAATCGCGCGATTAATCAGGACTTTTTTTTTCGTACGTAAAGAGGTCAGATGAGGTTATTGCGGCACATAAATTTTTCTGATTTTTTTAATGGAAATCGAGGATAAGCAGTTTTGCGATGAGCAAAAGGTTGAGTTTGATGAAGTAAATTTTTCGTGTACAAAAAACACATCCATATTAATTAGAGTGATTTCAAAATTGTTAACTGATCTTTAAAAAATGTTTTTTTTCTGACAATGAAATTTTCCTTTAATTAATTGACACAATTCGTTTTCATTAATGTATGAAATCTAGTTTTTAACTACTGAAAACTTTAGGAGAAATTTACCGAAATACTTTGATTAATGATCAACACTAAATTTTATAATTAGTTTTCATCAGCGTTTAAAATAAAATCAAACCAGTAACTCAATCTTCGCTCATCTTACGCAAAATCGCAGCCCAGCACTGCTTCGGCTAAAAAAAAATTGGGGGACGAACCCCGAACACTTAAACGAGAGTCCCCCCCGTCCCAACTTTCGCGTTAGCGTAATTGAAAATATCTGCGATATTGTGCGGTCAGGCTAATTGGACCCGGAGACGGCAGGCAGAGTCGAGCAGCTGCTCGAGTGCGTCGACGTCGCGCGCGCTAAACATAACCGGCGAAATGCCGCGCGGCCGGCATATAACTACAAATTGCGCCCGAGCTCCGCTCGTGTACTACACAGTCCGGAGAGTTTCGCCGCGACGCGCGGAAAAGAAGACGGCGATTTTCGCGAAATGCCGTGCGCGCGCAGACGCGCGCAGCTCTCGAGAGCGAACGGTAAAAGGCTGGCTGCGGCTTTTTGCGGAAGATCGCGAGTAAAGTCCTCTGCACACAATGGATTTCGAAAATGCCGGAGCGAAGGAGAAGAGGGAAACAAGTGCTGCCGCATGCTGCTGCTGCTGCTTTCGAAATGAAGCTGTGATGCGGCCTCGAAGGCACGCACCGCGCGGGATTCCTGCTGCTTTTGGGATTTCGGCTGAGAAAATAATTGCGGGAGGGAGGTACGACTATGATAAATACGGAAGAAACGGCTTCTTTCTTGGGAGGAATGCTCGTGACCCATTTCTTTTGTTTCGCCGGAGCCTCCGTGGTAATTAATCCTTTTCTCGACGGGAAGGTGCAAGTTTTGTGGCCGAGTCTGACCATAAAAGGGCTGAATAGCTGCCGGAGTTGAAAAGGGCCGCCTCGGATGTTTCAATGAAGTGTTAAATAGATTTTTTACTACTACCTGAATTATTCATTATGAGGATGTATGAAAGCATTCTAATACCTCAGGACACTATAATAATAGCTTCTTTATAGCACAATAAAAGTTTATTCATGTATAAATTTAGGTAACAAAATTAATATTTTCATTAACCGGAAAAAAAATTTGTTGAAATAATAGTCGTAAAAGTATGCATTTTATTTTTCGTGCCTCTCACAATAAATTTATGGTTTCGAATAATTAAAAAGTTGTTTACGTTTTTTTTTTAAGTTTCTCAGTAGGACAGACTCATAACTTTGCATACTTTATAAAACTGATTTCCAGTAGTCTTAAATTGCAGCACTAATAAGTTCAGCGTTCCCTTTTAAATCAGCCCCAAGTTGACAACGGGCACGAATACCTTAAATTAAAAGGGGGATGGCGCTGACGTTTAATCGCAAAGTCATTAAAAGCAATCAATGTAGAAAATAATTAATTTGAAGCGCATTCCACGGCGCAATATACATTTTGTCACGTGCAGCTCTTATTAAAGGGGTGAGATAATGATCATTGATTCGTGGAATTTTCGAGGCATCAAGGCACCGCCAATTAGGCCAAAATGCGAAACATCACTGCGCGCCGAAACGGTGTTAGGGGGGGCCCCGCTATTAGTGCATTTGTCTGGAGGCCTCACTGTGGTACTCTTGTCTTCGCGAGTCTTATCTTTGAGGAGGCCCGCGTGAAATAAAAAAGATTGCGGATCGAGCAAATTGCCGACAACTGTAATAATGTAAGCTGTAAAACGTGCCTTTTTTCGTTTTAAATCTTCTTTTTTTCTTAGAGGCGTTGCAAAAATTTCGACCAGCTTTTTTGTTGTCGTTACTACAAATGACCAATATATTAAGGGTTAAAGTAGTTTGGAAACCTTATTTTTATTACCGGTGTACAACACAATAAACTGTAATATCACTATATAACTTTGATTATATGACGATTTTCAATATTTAAAACTAAAAATTTTTATTTGCTAGCAAAGTAGGTGTAATGAAAAAAATGGACTTAAACAATAAAGAAGATTTGTTTTATTTCCAAAATAATTAAATTTAAAATGAAAAAAAATATTAAAAATTAAGAGTATGAAAGCTACCACAAAAAAATATTCCTCATTTACAAAATACGTAATGACGTCGGCTAGTTCGCGGGGAACTGTGTCTTCGTTAGGATGGAGGCGGAGAGGTTGAATAATTATTCAAAGCGAACGATTACTATTTAATCTTTAACGAAGCGGTAGAGCATGGCGCAAAAAAAATGATAGACCGAAAATTAAATATAAAAAAAAAGTAAATTTAAGCGTAAATAAAATTAAGCGGGCGCCTGCGCGACGAATAGCTCAGCCGAATGAATTACTCAGGCTCCCTTTTTGCCTTGAACGGATTTAAGAAATCTGCACCGAGCGAGGGTGACGGATGGTCCTTGTCGCCGGTGAGCGAAGGGCGCTCTCGGCAAGGTCCACCCAGAACCTAGGTAGCTTCGATCTTGTGAGCTCGGAACCACACGACGAGGGGCCGTGTGTGGACTTGGTTGGAGTGGAGTTAGCGACGTCCGTGAGTTCCGAAAGCCGGTTGCGGAGTGTGTCGCGGTGCGCTGCCTCGCGGACTTCGAAGGGGGCCTTTGCCAAAGTGGGAGAGACCGCGTGGTCTCTTCCGCAGCTCATGATTGGCTAACTCCTTCTGAGTCGCCCCACAGGTCTTCAGCGCGTTCAGCTGAAGTGCCGGCGCTCGACGCCTACGCAGAAGCGATGCTCGCGAGCTAGAATAATCTTATTCTTTTTATACTAAAATAATAATAAATATTAATAATAAGTATGTAATATAATAATGTTTATAAAAAATGTTATCAAATGCTTCTGTTTTATAATAAATTTAGGAAGAAAAAACCTTTTAGATGTTATTAGCACATAAGCAGCAAATTCTTCTATTCATTATCCTCCTTAGAATTGAATCGCGCAATGCGTACAAGCTAATTATTAAAAGACTCATCATTTCCTTGCAACTGCCTATTTTCTTCTACGAAATTACGCAAATCACAACCGACGACATAAACGTCGTTGTTTCACATCAACCTCTCATTCGAGCAGACTCAGCAAATCCCGGGGATCAAAACGTAATTCATACACGCTATCAGCACCGGCAATAAAAAGCTCTGAAAATAATCCCGCGTCTCACGCACGTCATCGGCAGTGATTCTAGACACGCTCTAGTGACACGCCGCGCGCCGATTAAGGTCGACGCTGGCGGGAGTCAAGTGCCCCCGTCTTCATTTTTTTTTCCCCTCGGCATCCCCTCCTGCACTCTGTGGATGGCCATTTGCTTTTTGTCGCTCGGCCGGAACGTCGCGAATTCAGCTCGTAATTCAATTCCCACGCTCGGAGCAATAATTGCGGCCGGGCTTCGCGTCTTTTTGCCGGCACCTGCAGCTTCGCGGAGACGCTGCTGCATCCCCTTTCTTGGCTGCACGCCTCGATGTGCGCTGCATGCTTGCTTTTTTGCGCCGGGCACCGTAAGAATGCCCTAATTTTTCTGTAATTGCAGTTTTGATAGGGTAAAGGTTTTATAATCAATTTCTTTTTAGTGTTTATTCAATTGCTACGATGAGTTGAAATAATATTTATACCGCTTCTTCAGGTGTAAAATTGTATTGTATTATTATATACGAGAAACATATATCCAGAATACATTTTTTAATAAAATGGGTGCATGTAATACTTACTGCATTTATTATGAGTGCGCTTAATCACAAAGAACCGACAAAAAAGAGTTAATTGACTTTGAATTGACCCAGCCAACGAAGTTTTAAAACAGTTATTCATTTTTATGAAGCAATGAAGCAATTTTGTTTCTCCCTGTCGACTCAAATGCTTTTATCCAATTTCTTAATTTCTAAAGCATATTTTAATGGATTATTAACTCATTTGCACGGTATTCCCTCTGATCAACGCCGCCACATTTGCTGCGCTTCATTATTAAGATATTTTAAAGGTGCCACTTATCCAATCATCTTTCTCTCTGTTTCAAAACAAAATAATAAAACCAACTTATTTGCATATAAATATTCGGGTAATTGCATTACTTTAACTTTTGTGACATGATGGGCCTTTGCAATCAATGTTAAAATTTTAATAAGATAAAATCCTTATTGAAAATGTAGAATAAAAGCATTAACTGTGGTGCAAATACACACGTTAAACCCTACAAAAAATTTTATAAAATATTATATTTTCTTAATATAAACCCAGTCCATTTAAATGTCTGAAAAAATGACGGGTCACGCGAAAACAAGAAGCGTAAATAATACCCTTCCATTCAACGAAAATACGACGTGACGCGACTCGGTACTTTTTCGTAACGGAAGGCGTCTAACTGCTATTTATAGGAAAAACGGCCGAAAGATAAAAAGAAATTTATTACGCAACCGGGACGCTCGTTTGTTTCGTCACACGGCGGAATATTCAGCTCTCAAAAAATTTCTGCCCTCCTCTTTTTCTCTTGTTTCGCGGCGCTTTTAAACTTTTCCGCCTCGCAGCGACGACTCGATTCGGGTCGGCAGCCGTTTTTATTAACGCAATTATTTAGCGCGACGTGAATCGAGCCGCGCGCGGCTCCGCTTTTTTTTTCCCCCGAACTTTTTAGCCGCGCGATCCTCGATCTTTCTTTCAAGCGCTGCGCGCGACGACGGCGGCGCGCGACACTTAAAAATAGCGCGCGCTTATTTTCTTTCGGAAGTTAATTGCCGCTAAGGGAGGGATAGAATTACGGGTTTAAAATACGGAGATATTTATTGCTTGTTGATATCGAAGGGAGCGCTCGAAGCCGCAGTTTAAGGCGCGTGCGGCTGACTTATTCGAATTTGTTGTTTCAAACAGCACCGCTTTGGGGGCCTTTCCGTCAAAGCTGGGGGTGATGAATCATCTAGGAAGTGCGGGGAGTAGAAATTATGTGTGAAAATCTGAGACTTAAAAGAGTACGATGTTCCAATTAAATTTAACGAAGGCTGTTTATCAAATCATGTTATATTTGAACATTTAAAAAATGGAGCACACCAATCATTTTTAATAGTATGAGGGGATACTTAATGTCATAGTTAATTTCTATAACATGTGGCAATAATTAAAAACTCTAATCACTTTTCTTATTGTAGGGCTCATTTCCGAAAACATTATCATACATATTTTTGCATTACATTATCATAATAATAAAATACGTTATTTTCTCTTTAATATAAGATTCACAAATAAATACTTTAAAAGAGAATATCATTGAACGACTGATTTCTGCCCTTTTTTGGACAAGTATATCCGTGATTTAAGAATACGTAATAATTTATTTGTGAATTCAAACAACATTTAAGTGTTCAAAGTGCTTTTGTGCAATTTTTCAAATAATTACTTTTTTAATTACCAAAATTTTACGTTATATAACTATACATTTAGGCGCGTTTTAATTTTTATTGCGCATATTAGAAATTTATTTCATTATATAAAGTCCGAAATATTTTTTTTATTATAATTTCATGAATATTTAATCGATAAAAAAATTAATTTTGAATCCAAGTAAAAACTTAGGCGAGTTTGATGTATTCCATATTACCAATGATGTCATAACTTGCCAGGCCCGCTTCATTTTGTTCATGGTGTTAACTAATGTGATCATTTCTTGTAAAATTATATAATATATATATTCAAATGACATTATTAAAAAAATTGTTCTTCGTTAAAAAAATAACGTTTAATATGATTTTTTTATATTCTGAAATACTATTAAAAAATGTTAACATAGCAGTAGAACGTTATATAAATAATAAATTTTAATGAATATTTAGATAAATATGAAAATTACAAGTCACAAAAATTGCATTAATTTTAAAAGTAAAAATTTATGTCAAAAAAATAACTTTATACATCATTTCTATATTATATTTTGCACAAAGATTTTTTATAAGTATTTAGTATAATTAAGATTAAGGTTATTGAAATATTTATGAATGGAAAACTTGACTGTTTTATTTTGATTTCATTATTTTTTAACCTGTGATTTCGTTATAAGATTATTTATCTACTAACATATTTTGGATATATTTTGAATTTGCTGTTATTGAAATATTTATATATTTAAACTATATTTGTACTATTATGTGATTGACATCATTGGTAATATGGAATACATCAAACTCACCTAACTTTTTTGCTTTGGTTTAAAGTTAATTTTTTTTATATAAATTTACTTGTATATTTTATTTGCATATATTTATGTTAAATTTCCATTATATTTTACTGAATATGGATTTTATAGAATTTACTTTTTGTACTTTTTGTACTTTGGAAAAATCGCGCGATTATCGCGCAATAATTGCGCGATTATTACGAAGAAAAACGCCTGATTAGGTCGTGTAAAAATCGCGCGATTATTACGCGATAATCGCAAGATACGTGTGTAATTATCGTGCGATATTTTTTAGGTGGGTATAGATTTCGATAAAGGTTTCCATACTTAAATCGAAATGGCGATTTCGAATATTTCGCGTGGATTTTAGACTGATTTCTATATAAATTTCAGACTGATTTCCATATGGATTTTAGACTAATTTTAGTGTGGATTTCAGACTGATTTCCATGTGGAAATCAGTCTGAAATCCTACAAGCTTATCTATTATAATCATCTGAAAATATATCTATGAAAAACATTGTAAATGATCCTCATAAAAATTAATTTGTAAAAAGGGGTTTCTTTGAATTAAAGAATGTTTTCTTTTAATCAAAAAATTATTTAACTAATTGCCCGCAATGAAGCTTTCTTTGAATTAAAGAAAATTTTTTCTCAGTGTAAAATCCACGTAGATTTCAGACTAATTTCTATGTGGATCTCAGCTATGTGGATTTTTTCAACTGGGTAAAGCTAGCCCTGGTAGAATTTCCAGCATTGAAAATGTCCAGGAAAATAGTTAATAGATAAGTCCCGTGGCTATTTAATAGGTCGCGATGAAACGCTTTTTTTCACATGATTTCTCTATTAAATGGGCTGATAATTTTCTTTCTAAATTGACATGGCTAGTAAATAGCTAAGAAAGTTACTGCTATAAAGATGAAATATATCCTAACATAACACGATAAGTTTTACCTTGTAAATACGTAAGAACAAATTTCCTATTTTAAATTGCCAAAAAATTTGATTTTAATAGCTAAGAATAGAATTGTCGATTTTCAAAAATTTAATTATAAATCTTTCTTTATGTTTCAGTATACATCATTAAACGTAAATAAACTAATTTAAAACTAAAATAAATATAAATATAGTATATAATTGGTTTTTCTTATCTAGACGGACAATCTGTACAATTTTCTTCTACAACGTGACAAGGTTACATAGTCTTACTTTTTTAGAACATTTAGAATAGCTACTTAATAACTTAAAAATGGGTTAAAGATTTTATTCTATTAAATGCTTAATTCATGCTAGGAAACGATATTCTAAAAAGGTTAGATCGTTGCTACCTAATCATATTTTCTGCTACTTATTTCCTAGGTAAGAAATGTTTTCTATTTCTACCAGGACAGATTTAAGAAAATACGTCGTAGTGATGTAATTAATTTAACAGAAAAAAGAAACTGGACAGAACCAACAGTAAATAAAGATAGTAAGGTAAGCTTGTAAATAAACATAATAATATTCTACATTATAGACACTTTTATACGTATATGCACGCAATGAATGTAACATTCTATATATTTTTATAGGCTATTCGAACACAGTTAAAAAAATTAGCTAAAGTCAGTGATGGACACAAGCAGCTACAAAAATTTCTAAGTAGGAGGAGGCCTCTTCTTCCTGATGATAATGATGAAGAAGATGTAAATAGCAGCGATATCAATAGTGAGAATCCACTATCATTAACCCAAATGGAAAAGCAGCAAGATTTAATAAAATCTTCTGCAATAGTAGGAATAAACAATTTTTGCATTTTTTTGCTAACTAATTTATTCTAATTGAATTATTTTGTTTCTATAGAAATGAATGACGTTGATACTCCACGGCCTTCACGTACGCGACTTAGGAACAGACCTACAATTCAGTCGATTACTTCTCCACCTAAGTTAATGACTTCTGTACGGAAAAGATTGTTTGACAGCGCTGCGCTTAATCAACCTCAACGCAATCAACCTGGACCGCCAGCAAAAGAGCAGGAGCAGGATGTTGCTGTTAGTAATGGATCACCAACACGATCACTCAATAAGAGCGCAGCACTAAAACAACTTGGATCTTCAGCAGGAAGGCAGCATGTTGCTGTTGATAATCAATCACCAACACAATCACTCAATAATTCTCATAAGGATAAATTTTTGCTTTTTTTCTAAATTAATTTATTCTTGCTAAATTAATCTACGCTAATTAAACAATTTTTAATAAGATGGATCCACACCCAGACGACGCAGGCGATATGTAACGATATGTCGTCAAAAATCACCGATTGATGATGAAACACAAGAGGATATATACAATTCTATTGAAGCTGAAACCAGATGAGAAATTAACGATGAAGAAAAGAAGTTGTATTCCCAAGAAGGTGACGAGGTACGTTATAAATTAAATTTTTATTTAACATAGAATTATTATTAATATTTGAGTTTTTTAATCTTCCCATTATTTTTTGTTAATTATAACATTTTATGTTAAATAAATTTAATATTTTTTATAGATCTATGTAGGATGCAACCAGATGATTCAGCTAGTTTTTTGGAAATATATGAAACACCGGGGACCTTAGATTTTTCTAAGAGAATTACTCGTTATTTATTGGGGCAACCACAACCTAGTAAATCGGTGTTTCAAGCTTCCGAAAGTAAGAACTGAGATTAATAACATATCTCCCAGAAAAACATTTACTCCGACAAAATACGAAACATACTTCAATGATACTGTCATTGATTTAATATAATCTGTACTGTTAAATGTACACAACTGAATATACTATTAATTTAACATACAGTCTGAATCAAAAGTCAATCGAGATGTAAATCATTAGTAATAACTATATTTAAATATTTTTATTAACATTAGCTTATTAAATGCATAAAGGAGACTTAACTGAACACTATAAATGGTATAAAAATGTAATTATATAAAAATAGTCTAAGTTTTCTTGGGTTTTAAAACCGTAAATGTTAACTTTTCTTCAATATCGCTTCCAAAAGTGCCAAGGTTTCAATTTTTATTTATTTTACACTCAATTAGGCTCATTTTATTCGTTTAAG
>UCOM01000924.1:0-56086 GCA_900474385.1 Ormyrus pomaceus
AACATTCAAAATTTTAAAAAAAAAAGCCCCCCCCCCCCCCAAAGTTACGCAAAAATTCTGTGAAAAAATCTGTATACATATCTTATTGGCTTTGGCTGTTTCATATATACAGAATGTACGTGCGCTTCGTCCGCGAGTTTTGTCTCCATTCTTTTCCTTCATCCCTGTGTACCAGGTAGATGAACTCTTCACCCTTTGAATTTCTCGAGGAATTTCTTCTCCTTTCCGTAAAAATTCTATGTTTATCCTTCAACCTTCTAGTATTTTTTCTTCGCAAGTGGAGCTGGAACGTGACCAAAGAGAACAAGGATATAGGAGTGATGTAGTATTCGACTTTCGACATAGAAGAGAATGAGAAACTGCTAGTTAAAAGGAAAATATTTTATTGACGAAATACTGGATTGGGAGGAAAGAGTAGGCAGGTTCCATCTAATTGAAAAAAATAAGACCAATAAAGAGAAAAGGAAAAAGGACAAAACTGACATGAGCAAAATAGAAGATAGCTTTATTGGAAATATAATCATTTGGATTTCACTGGAATCCCGCCGTTGGAATCCAATGGATCAATTGCATTTCAACGGAATTCCAGTGAAATCCAGATGATATTTTCAATAGGGAGATATATCATATATGGAAAAGAAATAAATATTTATGGGATAGAGACTAGGCAGATGCTTAAAATTGGAAGCAGAAAAAGAAGAGTCAGCAACAGAACTAAACGAAGCAAGAAAAGAGAAAAGAAGAGAATTTAGAATGACGGACACAAACACAAATAATGAAAAAGACAAAGTATAGAGGACGATCTCATCCGAAACAGACAAACAGGAGGAAGAAGAGAACATGGGGAAGAATTATTACATACTTGCGGATCATAAATTCATTTCAAACGTAGAAATATGTTTTTAAATATCATAGGATCCTTTCAATTTTCATCTTTCATAAGGATCGACGATCGTTCGATCGATGACTGTTCCTAAATTTCGAACAATTTGGATGGGGTTGCAGAATATCTTAGAAAATGTAGGTAAATTGTCTATTAGAATCTAGAACTTTAAATATCAATAAATTTTGAATAAATTGAAATCCAAATTACTTTTAAATTTTATAACGCACCCAGTTATTTTGTTCCATTTCAAGTATAAGAACATTTCAAGAACGAATGATCTGATGCAAATAATTCGTGTACAAACAATGTAAATTCAAGGTACCCATATTGTAAATAGAAAATTTGAGTTATAAACGTTTTTAATACATTATTTTAAGAAAAATTAGAAAAAGCAAACTCAACTTAAAACATAAATATGAGTTTACATAAGTTTAGATAAGTATAAAAAGAAGTGGAAATTAAAAAAAACTAGCTTTTCTTTGCTTTTCATGCAGTAAAAAAATATTAATTAATTCCAAAATTGGTTTTGACGCTTTTTAGTTTTTTTTTTTTTTTTTTAATTGAAAATGTATCATTTTGATATTTCAATAACTTAAATTTTGCCGCCTTTATAAAACACCGAATGGAAAACAATCGCAATTTTTGCCATTTGGTTGGCAGCCAAGCTTTTTCTAACACACACGCATTTAAACGGTTAAAGTATGGAGGAACAAAACTGATCACCTTGTCAGACAGAGAGAGAGAGAGAGATAGAGGTCAGTTGGGAAAAGCGCGGTAAAACTTCAATAAGCGCGGGCGCGGATTGGCTGTGGCTAAGAAACCTGTCGAGACTTGGTCAAAATCCTCATGAGAATCAAGACTGAAAACCCGGAAGCTTCGATTTTCAGTTCATTTGCCGCCAAAGCTTGCCTACTCTAACCGAGTTCTCGCGCGCTTTCGTTATACTGTCGTGTTTATTACTGAAATCAGGAACATTCGCCTTCACCAGCGAAAAAGGCTCGCATCTATTCCTACTGTTTGTCTTCATTCTCCAACGGTGGAATATAGAAGTGTTTGTGCTGGGCTGGTTGGTTGCTGACGACTGTTAATCTGAAAACAGGAGAGAAAAGTAACAATGGCTAAGGTGCAAGTGGCAAACGTTACGGTGCTCGACAATCCTTCGCCGTTTTCCAATCCTATTCAATTTGAGATAACATTCGAGTGCATTGAAGAATTGAAAGAAGGTTAGACCCGAAACACACGGCAGAATCTGCAACTGACATTTTTTTAAACTGACCCACGCTAATATTGGCACAATACATCGCTTCAATTCGCAGATTTTTTTTGTTCTTTCGAGTACGAGTGAAAAACCGTTCATTTTTACCGTGAAATGCCCAAATATTTAACATTATATTACTTGATTTGAAGGATTATAGTTATATTATAATTGTTCAATAGCAGAATAATTACCTTTATTCTATATTCATTTTATTTTTTGTTTATTTAACCTCTATTAAAAGCTGCTTTATCCTTTTAAATCGTTGCTCAAAACTTTAATCTTTTTATTTATTTTTTTAGATTTAGAATGGAAGATGATATATGTTGGCAGTGCAGAGTCAGAAGAATTCGATCAAATCCTTGACACAATCTACGTGGGTCCCATTCCTGAAGGAAGGCACATGTTTGTATTTCAGGTAAACTTTTCATTTTTTCTACTTTTTACGTAATACAAAGAAAGAGATTTTAGGAAATTGAATAGTTAACATTAAAAATATAAATTTCAACTTTTATTAAAGCCAATAAAGAGTATGGATGTATATATACATTTGTTAAATATTTTCAAATATTGTTACAAAAATGGGTATTAATATTCATTAAAAATTTTTAGGCTGATCCACCAGACACGAGTAGAATTCCAGTAAATGATGCTCTAGGTGTAACTGTTGTTTTATTAACTTGTTCCTACCGTAGTCAAGAGTTTGTGAGAGTCGGATACTTTATAAACAATGAATATACAGATCCAGAATTGAGGGAAAATCCACCTCCACAACCTCAATTTAACAAAGTTCAAAGGAATATTTTAGCTGATAAACCACGAGTGACTCGATTTAAAAAAAATTGGGATGATAGTAGTTCAAGTTCACTAACCAATAACATGGTAGATGGCATGGAAGCACAGACATCAATGGAAGAAACAACGCAGGATGTTCCGTCAACCTCCTTAAGTTTCACAGAAAACACACAAAATAGTATGGAAGTGATGTAAATTGTTTGTGTTTAGTATTTTTTTTTCGTTTTAAATTACCATAAAATTTTAAATTCAACAGTGTGCGTGCAAAAGACAACATTTTTGAAAAATATGAATGATCCAGTGTTTTTACATCTTTCTTTCTGTCAAAATTTAACTGTCACTATCATTTAAATTTAATTTATAATTTTCATCTGTAAAAATGGATTATTTAATATGATTTTAAGTTAATTAAGACTGACTTAAAAAAAATATTTCAAATATTGCAAAACTGAATTTTTAAACATAAATTTTCAAAAGTTTTTCTTTAAAAGGTTTCTTTAATATAAATACAAATATAAAATATAAAAAATAATTTTATCATTTTATATTATAATAAAAGTATTTAAGAGAAATAACATCGTAAGAAAATATTTGTTTTTGTATATTTCTTATAAGCTTAGCAATATTTCGCAAAAATTGTATTTTTATTAAATTTAATTTTATAATTAAAAATTAAAAATACTTCAATGAGTCGTTTATACAATTATTAATTAAAAAATTCAAAATTTATTCATTTATCTTAATACAATTTTTATCGGCATCTAGAAAATAAGATGGAGTTATTACTCTAACAGTTCATGTATATATATACATATTAAAAATAACATTGTTTTCTACTTATAATAAAAATGTTTTAACTTATTTTTCCTATCAATTTTTAAGAATGATTTAAAACTGACAATTTATAAATGAAAAATAAATTAAACAAATTTTTCATATATAAACATTTATTTTACACGTACCTTTAATAATACAAAGGTAACGAAAGGCATACAGGTAGCAACAGCGGTAACAACATTTTAACGGTTTTTCTTAATTAACAGATAAACTTGCACTTTCTGAAATTTTGTTTAGCTATTTGTATGATGCTTAATGCATACACACAAATTTCTTGTTTACATTTATATATGTGTAATAAGTACACACATCCAACTCGAAATAGTTTAGATATTTTTTAACTATCTTATACTTAAAATATATTTTACAATATACTTACAATCTAACATTTTTTAAATATATAGTACATGTAGTTATATACTTTTTGACCCTGCTGTGTGGAAAATATTTTTAGCACCTGCAAATATTACCGTTGTTTACGTTGAATGTTGTAATAAAAAATTAAACAAGGATACTATAATTATAGTACAAAATATTTCAAATAACAAAAATCTTACATATTATTTGAAGTTTTAAAATTTTAAAAAAATTTTTAATTTACGCGAAATTTAATAATAACGAACATTGACAACTTATAAATATAATAGGCAAGATATTAATAAAATTATCTATAACCAAATGTATCACTCGTTCATTTTTTAAATTGTTTTGTACATTTTTTAATATTAATTTTAATGTTTCATTTATATTACAAAATTATTTTATTATAATGCATACGTCAAGAACTGATACAAGTGGTTCAATATTTTGTTTACATAATTTTATAATTTTAATATTAAACAAAAATGAAAAAATTGTGAAAAGTTGAGTAATTTCTTTTTAAACAGTTATATTCAGTTCCAATTTTTAATGATATTTAATTCATAATTTTCCACTTTGAAGAGTCAACATACGTTTCCTTATTTAAACTAGGACTAGAAAATATTCTTACATTGAAACATTCATAAAATTTCTTTGTTCTGGTTATTTTAAAGACTTAATAATTTCATATAATAATTTAAGCACTTCTACAGTCTATATATGTCTAGAATCTGCATAAATCTTGCAATAACTTTCTTATCCTCTAAACGTAAAACGCTTTTCCTTTCTGCTGTTATTATACGCAAATATGTTGGTTGTGCTTAAAATTCTTCAACTTACACCTGTACCAAGATTAAAATTGCTAAAATTACGCGACAATTACTCTAAATACGTCAGTAATTGACTAGGGATTTTGTTTATTATTAAATTAGACACTGGAAACTTCATTGGCAAAATTTGCTTTACATATAAAAATTATAATATTATTGCTGGAATTTAATGCACGACATTTATAAGCGTTAGAATTTCTGTTCGTTTAATATATGTATATTAATATACTTTTCCAACACCTTCAACTAATTACATTCTCTTTTCAGTTGCCTCCCTTTTTTGCACTTTACGTTACGTTATATAATACAAAAACTTTCTTTGATCAACTATTCGCAAATCTTCAAGAGGCACTTCTACGAATTTTTCATGCATAAGTATTTCGTCGTTATTTAGGACGAACCCTCCATAAAACCCTTTCAAAATGAAAAAATGAAGCGTAAATAAACATGTAACCATCGGTAATGTAGATTATTTACTTTACTCTTCTATCGGCGTTTATATTATAAGTTTCATAATATTTGGGAAGACCATTTGAACGAGTCGCTATCGGACTATTAAACTTCTTAAATCTCTTATACTTGTAAACGGCTTTAAAAGGATGCATATTTTCTTTATAAAAAAATACAAACGCGGGAATAAGATTTCTTCCGTCTTCAATTTGCACTGCAGTTTCTGAGGCATACCGAGGAGAAAATTATGATCCTCACACTGAGACGACATTCCTATTGAAAAATAGGATCGTCGGCGCAATTTAAAGGAGGTGCACATTTTATATTCGATTGATTAAAGTTTGGACGAAGGTTAAAAAACATGGCTTTTTCGAGCACAGGCGATTCATTATTGTAAATAGCTAATAAATTTTTCAAATTTAAAGTGATTTTTCATATATATAATAAATGTTTTATTCTCAAATCCGCCTTGAAGTAGGTAAACTGACACCAAGAATGTGGTAACAATTCACATGTGCTCGAAAAGATCTGCTAATTTTCCAGTTTTTATCCAAGAGTTAATGGAAACATCGGAAGTCAAAAGTAAATCATACTTCTGGTTTCAATAGAAGTATTAAAATCATACATTCACGTGTATCAAATTAAGCAAACATAAAAGAGTAAGTATACATATTTTGCAGCATAAAATGTAGAACGGTGAACTATTGCTTTTGCCTGGTACAGGTGTCACAGATTTACTCCGTATTGTCTTAATTACTATTGAACTGCACTGCATTGTAGATCCAGGTGCCATAGCGGTAGCAGGTAATTAATTGCGCGAGCGCAAACATTCGGAAGATTGAATTCGGCGCGGAAATTGCGCGCTTCTCGGAGTGCAGTTTAACGCAGATTTTTAGATAATGAAGACATTTCTTACAGATAATATATTCACACGTTTGTAATTCTCGCGCCTAATATATATATATATATATAATTATAAAAATGCCACTATAACACGAAACTTTCTAGTCGACAATGTGTAATATGTCTATATTTAATTTTTTTCTTCAAGCTCTTGTCCGAATTGTTCAGTCAGAAAGACAGTTTAAAAATTTCTGCTTGATTCGTTTGAGCTTCAATGTAATTATCGAGTACGGCAGGTCGTAAAATATACTACGACGTTGTTATCAAAATATGAATGTGTATCGAAAAACTTATATAATTTTTTGGAATTCTTTATATATCACCTACAGACCCTTCGTAGTAATACTTCATTGCGCGATTCGTAATTAGCCTCTTCAATGACACGTCGTTGAGCGTTTTAATACATTAGGCCTCCACTTCGTTTCAAAGCCGTAGTAATTTCTAGAAGCATGTTTCGGGTTCTATTTAAATTAAATTCGATTAAATTTAAATTGTTATTCAACTTTTCAACGATGAACTGATAAAGAGCACACTCTGTTCTTATTGTAAGTTGCAATGTTCTCGAAGCACGACTATATAAGTAATTCAGCTGAATTAATAGTGCAATTTGAACATTCGATAAATTGGTCCATCTAAAATTCTTTGACGTCTGTTAAGATATTTAGACGTTAATAATTTTATTTGACAAAATTACCGAACACTGTCATTTATCAGTTAGAATTGTGTACTTATTAGTAAATAAAATTGGCATCATTGAATAAAAAGAGTGTAGAAACACTTATAAAATTTTTGTAACAAAGTTGGAGTTACATACTTTTTGGCAAATGAGAGCAGTGATCAGTGTATTCTTTTACCGTAATTTTGTCAAACCTTAAAATATCTTTGTTATATATATTTAATCCAAGTTTAACAAACATTCAGTCACACACTTGAGGATTGCTCAGATTTCGTTCACTTACGGAAAGAATTAACAGTTCACAAATAATAGGAATAAAAAAAAAATTTGAAATAAACACTTCCTGTACATATTCTAAAAGGCGCTTCAAAGGTGTTGAATTAATCCCTAACGATTTTGCGTTTTCTTTTCATTGGCTATGCAAACGTAAACTGGTCGATAAAGAATCAACGGCGCTTGAGTTGTGAAATGATCGCTGCCATCATATACTTGACCCAAAAGAAACTCTGGACCAATGTAATTGCCACCTTCCACGTTTTCCATTGCGATTTCTGAAAAATAAAAAAATGAGCTTTTGACGTTAAGTAACCAAAACATATTAGGCTGTTAAAAAATTCAAAAAGCATTACTCTCGTTCGAGTCTTTCAGTGTTAAATTATTTTTTTACTACTTCGAAATTCGTTATTATTTCAAGCTGATATGAATAATTAATAAATGTAATGGGTGTAGAACAAAAGAATTGCAAACGAAATTTCGCATTGATTAACTTTGTACGACTTACATTCGTCCTATATCCGTGACAATCTATAAACGGAACATTAATAGTACACTTCATATTAACAATTAGATTCTTACAACGTAGATAAATATGACCCAGATTCAGCGAGTTCGGAGATAGCGATGATGTGCGAATTAAAAAAAAAAAAAATAAAATAATGATTTTGTAATGAAGTAACTTGAAAAATAATACAAAAATAACTAAAACTCAAAATAATCTTACCATATTTAATTTGCGGTTGCTGCGTGAGATTTGGTATTCGAAAAGGAACAGTTGCGACAGTAATAGGAAAGTGCATTTGCATGTCCTCGCCCGACTTTTCCAACTGAACGCTCACCTGCATACAAGTTAATAATTAAATTATTTGTCCCGATGACAATTGGCAAAATCGTTGCGGTACCTTTAGAACATAGTAAATTTGTATCAAACGGCAAACACCGACTAAAGTTGGTGGGCAAACCGGAAGTATCATCTTCTTTGACGAGTCCCACTTAATTGCAGTCCCGGGTGGAACTGGCTCTCCTTTGTACTCCATCACAACTTTCTGAACTTCCCGATTTGTGCCGAGAACACCTCGGTCGATGAAGAATTCGACGTACTGGGAATAATTAATTTACCGCTAGAATGTCTCAATTCTGAACAACATCTAAACTGAGGCACTTTCATTCTAAATAAAAGCAAAGTTTCTAGACTTCCTTTATTTATTTATTTATTTTTTTTATTATTATTACTTTTGTAATTTTGGAAATGTATGTTTGTGAAACATTCTTTGAATTTTGAAATTATTTTCAGTTATTGAAAGCAAAACATTCTAAAAAAAATAGTTTATTTAAAATGAAAATGCCTTCTACCATGTTTTTACAAGATTTGAATGTAAGTACTTGAGTTAATTTAATGTGCAGCCATGCTTTTTCTATTCCTTTATTATCAATAGATGCTCTTAGCTTTATACTCTCCCCACAGACGTATGCACTTCTTTCTAATTGAGCACTTAACTCAACTGGATTTCTTCGACAACAAAAACAGCAGGATGTTCTGACTTCAGTTCCTACCATTGGTTTCTATGGTAAGAATATACAATATTTTTAATAAAAAATTAAATTGTTTGATAATTTTTATTACACTTTTGACAGTCTTTTATATAAGTTAAAATGATTACCAAATACTGTTCATCCATACAGTCTATATGAGGACCAATCAGAGTGAAATACTTTAATCCTTGCGGAGGACTTGCATAAGGCCTATCAACTGTTGCTTTAACATAGTAACGTATATAACCAGTGCGAGACTCAAAACTACAAGGTAAAGCACTCTCTGGCAAATTAAATGTAAATGGAAATTGATGTTTTCCTCTTGGCAAAATTGGAATAGGTCCTTCAGATGAATCTAAAATATATTGTATATTTAGCATTTAAACGGAAATGTAAAATAAACCTTCAAAGCATTTTTTTGCTTTAATTACCATGACCCCAAACTACTATGCGCTCGTCAACAAAATATTGATCATCCTTCACATTTCTTCTATCGCCACTAACTAAAATTTTCCATTCAGCGTGAGCTTGACCACGCAATGACAATCTCATAGCTACAGAATTTAAATATGAGAAATCTTAAATTGTTTTTTTTTAAATCTTCTTATTAAAACCTTAATTTATATAAATAAAAAATAAATGTAAATAAGGAGAGGTACTATGAAATAATTAAGACGTTTAAATTAAAATTGGAATTTATTTATAACTTAAATAAAAATTACAACAATTCCTTAATATTTCATGCTAATAAGTAAAATCATGCGCATAGTTATAAAATTTTGATAAATATATAATAATTAAGCTTGAAAAAAATTGTCAAAATTTAATTGTACATTTAAACATGCTTCACATATAAATTATATAAGTTTTAATGAAATAAAACAAGTAAATTAAAACTAACAAAATAATTCTATGTATATTGTAACATATTATATTTAAAAATTACGTACATCTTAACTTGAAGTTTTCAGTTGTATGTAAAATTACATGACCACGAATAGTTTCACATGCATAATAAAAGTCTTTCTCAAGCTTGATATCAAATTCACTAATGTTATCCATCGTTTAAAATACAAATGCTTTTACAAAGAAGTTTTTTAGATCAAAACTGTATACATATACATGTATTTGAATATATTTTGGAATAATTCGTAAAAAAAGTATATCTGGAAGACAGCTTTTGCAATGCCTCTAAGTCAACTCTCTAAAATAACTTAACAAATTCGTCAATTCTTGCCTAAAAAGTGCACTTAAAAACTCATCAACAACAGAGTCGCGAAGTAAACGCAACAAAGTGTCTATATAGATCGAGCAGAGTCGAGTAGGACAGATAGATTATAAAAAGCTAGAGACAGAAACAGTGAATCGCAAAGATTTTTAGAGTCACATTTAACTTGAGCGCGGATTACCCATTTTACCCTATTTTTTATTTCCCCTTTCTCGGCTAAAGAATCTTCAAGTACATTTCGCACAAATCAGAGCACTTTATCAAACCACTTTTCTCGCTGACGCGATTTCGCGAAACTCGCATTTTTTTCAAGCCCGTTTTTGTCGACGTTGTTACCGAGTACTTTTCAAAGTATCGAGCTCCGCTGCATTGTTGTACCGCGAATTGACGCGCATCTGACACAATTGGCACGAATTATTCTTTTTGCTTGCTTGAGCTATGCACCAGCAGCACCACCACTTCACGATTGTCAATACCAGCATGAGGGAGGGAGCTTTGCTCGGAGCAACGCTTTGCGGCGAATTTTATAACTGCGCTTGTCGCGCGCGATTCGTTTTTTATTCGTAGAAAAAGTTTTCCAGCTTGACAGTGGTTATGACAGTGAATTATAAGTTAAAATTAAAAAGGTAACGTAATTTTAACATTTTTTTACAAAAAATAATAATTTAATTTTGTGGTAAAAAAATAGAAAAGAGCGATACTGATGAAAATAACCTTAACGCATATTTCGCAAACTGGAATAACGCAGCCATAACAAACGCTTTCGTGCGAACAGCTTCTAAAGTAAATACTGAAGTATACTACCAGCATCAGCACGTGTTCACATTCTCTCCTCACGGGGATGATTATTTACATTCTCGCGGAAGGAAAAATGAAGTTGAATTAAGTTGGAACCACGAAAAGGAGAACCTTAAAATGGAAACTAATGTTGTACCGACTTTGAATATTGATATTCAACAAAAATCGTCGAAGCTCGGATATGCTCTCGTCGCTACCACAGGTACATATTTGTTTGTAAATATTGAAAAAAAAAATAAAATAAATTGATTTTGTCTGAAGCATCTTACTGATTTAAATGAATTATATAAATTTTATTTTATAAGATAATATACATATAATGCTGATAAAGTATTTACAAAATTTTTAATTATGCATTTGTTATTTTAGGAGGCATTGGAGTAGCAATCACTGTTATATGTATTCCATTTGTTAGTCCAGCTTTTCGAAGAATATGTTTACCGTATGTTCCTGCAACAACAGAACAAGTCACAAATATTTTACAAGCTCTAAAGGGCCGAACAGGATCACTTATTGATTTAGGAAGTGGAGATGGACGTATTGTGAGAGTTTATTTTGTATAAATATTTGATTAATAAGCAAAATTATGAGAACCAAGAAAAATTACTTACATTTTTTAATAATAATAATAATAATATTTTTATTATTTTAAAGGTAGTAGCTGCAGCAAAAGCTGGATTTCAAGCAGATGGTGTAGAACTTAACCCATGGCTTGTGCGTTATTCAAAAATTTCTGCATTAACGAATAAAGTTTCATCAAAAACATCGTTTTTTAAAAAAGATTTATGGAAATTTAATTTAGGAAAATATAATAATGTAGTTATTTTTGGAGTTGAAGAAATGGTAATCTATAAATTTGTAAATTTAAAATTTGTAAATCTAACATTCATTTTAAAACAAATTTATTTTTTTTTATAGATGGATGAACTTAAGCAGAAATTGAAATCAGAATTAAAACCAAATAGTTCAGTTGTAGTCTGTAGATTTCCAATTCCAAATTGTAAACCAATTATGACAATTGGTGAAGGTTTGGATACAGTTTGGGTATATGAAACACCTTTAAAGGATGAGTGAAATAATCTTTTACACAAAATTTATTTAAAAAATAAAAATTTTACATTTTTAATTTAATTATAGATAAATTTAAATATATTTATATATATAATAAATTAATATTATTATATACATGTTATATCAATTAAAAATTTTACTATTAAAAAAAACATATTTCAATAAATAATACTTGCATAAAAAAATACAATTTCTATTTATTCCTATTTAAGTATGGCAGTAAATAGAAGAATCACTTTTTTATGAGATTAGCAGAAAGTAACTGCTGCCATTCATGAATTAATAAAATTCTTGAACAACTTAACGACAACTATTGCTTAAAGTGATCAATTCCATAAAATAAAGTCTACATCTTGCTAAATCTTGCTAAATCACATCAACTTAAAAACTAATGACTTAATTCATTGAGATTACATAATACTAAAACTAACATTAAAAATTACTCAACAGCCTCTTTTTATCAAAGTCGAGCACCCGGCTCAGCTTGCTTTTACAAAAAATTGACTTATGAGATTCAGCACGCCAATAATCGGTACGCAAGTGTGGCAAAACACTTTGCAGACAGTCATGGTCCCTTGTCTATGGGAGACGGTCAAGTGCAGAAGACTGGGTAGCGTGAACACGTAGACTAAACCACTGATGGCGCCTGTATATCTGATAATTGTACCTACGTGTGGTAGAAATATAGCAAACAGTACGCAGATGGTTACAATGATGAGATTTATGAACAAGATGATGCTTCGGCGGCATTCTGCCTTATTAAAGATCGAGGATAACAGCTGAATTCTTAGCATGTAAGCTAAGAGAGGATAGACAGTGAACAGTTGGAATAGCAAGACGACTCGAGCCCCCACTGTGAGTCCGTCGTTCTTTTGGAAATTGTTCAACAAGTTCTAAAAACAAATAAAAGTTTATTACCCTGATATACAGCCAAAAGCAGCTCAATGAAGAGAATAATCTAACTTTCTAATTTTAACAATTTTGAAGTCATAATATAACATAATATATAAGTCTAATCGGTTCAATGAAGAAATATAAAATTAAAGATTTGAAAAATCTTTCTAACAATCTTAGAAATTAGATTGATTTAAATAAAAATTCTAAACTCACATCTTCGATGCAGCCTTTTGCTAATGGAAAACATACATAAAAGACAATGCCGACGATAATGTACGTAATAGTGACGAGGATGTAAGCAATCGTCAAATCTCGACCCTGTAAAAGATAATTATTGTAGTGTTCGCTCAATTTACGATAGCTCTTGAATTATCTCGGCACTTACGTTCTTTTTCTGATTACGATTGCTTTGCATAATCGTTATTATGATGTTGTGAATGAAGAAGGACAGTGAAAGCATTCCAGATAAAGCCGGAAAAGTCGGACGAAGAATCCAGCTGTCTTCCCAGGCAGTTTTATCCATGTTGATCCCCCATGAAGCTGATTTTATAACTACGAATACTACTAGGTACACGATTGAAACAGTTCCTGCAAATTGATGCATTAATTTAATACAATTTTTTCTTCTACGTGCCGATTATGTTAGGAAGATTTTCTTTCGGGACGTTTTACGCAGCTTACCGAGAGAATTGAACTTTGTGAAAAAGGTGGTTGTGTTGAAGTTGAGGACTGGAAATACCAGCAGAGCCAAAAACAGC
Organism: Ormyrus pomaceus; assembly: GCA_900474385.1. Taxonomy (NCBI): domain Eukaryota; kingdom Metazoa; phylum Arthropoda; class Insecta; order Hymenoptera; family Ormyridae; genus Ormyrus; species Ormyrus pomaceus. Next base: position 13,554 of record UCOM01000924.1, read on the forward strand.
GGAACCGTTTGATACAAATCCCATATGGGCCCTAAGCTATCGTAAGAATTCTCAAAACTAAGTGACCCATTCAAATTATCATCCTTCGGACAAAGAACTAAAAAAGAACAAAATTATTCTGCATTATTCTGCAAGTTTACCCTCGTAAAAGTGATAAATTTTTAATGTTGTTCTACTCACTGTCGCCGTCGGATTTGTTGAAAGTCGGCGGTATTACGGGAATATTCGCAACAAAATCTTCAAGAGAAAATTGTTATCAGTCGCTATTTCATTGTTAACAGAAATGAAAATGTTTAAATAATCTTACCGTAAAGAAATATTGCCGAATTGTACAAGAAGTTAGACATCAAGACCCAGTAGGCTATATTGGCGCCCATCAGCACGCTGATGCTAAAAATTTTCGCCATGTGCTCAGCCCAGGAGCCGAGGAAGACGCGACTGAGATCCATCACTTCGATTCTTTCACCTCCACCTGGAATTGCAATTACCAATTTTTGCCGAGTTGAACGAGTTTATATAAGTTTACGAAAAGTCACGTTATGAAGTTGGGATTTTTAAGGGGTAGTTACCGTGGTATTTGTGAACCTGCAGCAGCTTGTAAGCCGTGAACAAACAGAGAGCACTCATAGCAAGTATGAGAAGTATGGCGGGAATGAAACCGGCCATGTAGATTCCCCAAGGCATCGTTAACATGGAAGAACCCAAGATCGTGTTCCAGACGGAAAAACTGTAATCAATGTTTTAGTTTCCTTTGTAAAATATAAACAGCTTCGAATTTAAACCTTGAACCTAGCATTTTCTTAAGTAACTTAAAACATTTATTAACGAGTTCATCATCTCAAATTATTAATTTTTCCAAAAGATCTTTGCTCTCTAGAAATACAGACTTTATTAAAAAAGATTTCCTTAACATTCGATAATTTTATCGCATATAGAGAGACTTAACACAGCTATAGTACAAAGGTCTACCGTACTAATCCCCATCATCAAGTCGGTAAACAAAATTCCAATTTTGCGCAAAGAAAAAGAAAAATAATCGACCAAGCCGCAGTCAACATTGCTCTCCGCCCTTGCTCAAACTCGATAAACCTCCTCCGTGCGTCAGCAAAGCTTTCGGCTGACGTTCGCGTCGCGCAATAATCCAAGACCCTATCCGGGAAATCGGAGAGCTACAGAATTTTCTCCGCGTGTACTCACATCGTGACCAGGGAGCTCTGCTTCGGCTTCGCGTCCAGCGTCGCGTCGTCGGCGTTCGACTGGATCGGCAGCGACTTGGTGAAGAATTCCTCGAGGAAGCTCTTGTCCATTCGATTGTTACCGAAGGCATCGTCCTCCAATAGCTGTTTTGACATAAAGGCAGACTGTTAAGTTTCTCTTTTTTTTTTTGCGGCAAGCATGAATGCGGCTTGCATAAAGGCTGATATGTAAAGTCGTTGCATAATTCGGACTGTAAATAAACATTTTTATTGATTGACTTTGTTCGCCGCAGACGATACGAAATTATCGAAAATTGCTCTGTTTTGGTACGAGGAACTATATTGAGACGGTTTTATCTTTTGCTGCTAGTTCGGATTAACTGTTATGTGGGTCATCAATTAGGTATCTGATGCTTTCTTCCCCAGTTTCAGAAAATCATTTAAATATTGATAAAAGCAACGAATTACTAATGATTCGAAGCTTTCGGAAATTCTTAAAAAGTTACGCGCCGATAAGGGTCAATCGGGAAGAGATAATTTACACTTAATAACCCATTTACGCAGTTTTTTTTTTCTTCTCGGCTTGCGAAACTTTTTACAAAAATATACAAAAATTATAATTAAAATTTCGTATCTGCGACGGTTTCGCGCAAAGCCCGCTAATAACGGCATTAATTCGAACCGATAAACTGAGAGAAGTCTAATAAAAATGACCAAACTGCCTAGTAAGCCCACCACAGATTGTCAAAACCAAAAAAATTATCATACTTTATAGGAAAATTTACCAAACAGTATAGTAAAATTTCTTACAAAGTATAGTAATTTTTTGAGTTTTGACAGTCTGCGGTGGCTTTACTAGACAGTATGATAATTTTGACAAGATTATAAAACATTAGCCTTCCTACCAAATCAGCTTCGCATATCTCGTAGCACTTGTCGCGCTCGATATCCCCGGGCAGCGACGAGGCACCCGGCGACGGAGGTATCCGATCGTTCATCAGCGGCGGCAGTCGCTTCGGCAGCAGGTTGCCAATCGAGTTGTAATTGCTGACTGCCCCGTTCAAGCTGTTGATCCTGCAAGTATTAAAAAAAAAAAAAAAACACTGTCGATCAGTCGCGACTGGGCCGCGCTTTTGCAAAACGTCGCGCGAAACGAACCTGCACGAGCTGCCCGCTGGACTGGACTCCAAGTCGCTGGTCTCCGAGTCCCGGAACTGGATGACGGGCTGCTCCTGGCTGGTGTGCGAGCATCCGGACGAGAGCAGGGGCGCGCTCTCGGAGCCGCTGTCGCGCTGCTGCTGCTGGTGGAAGGACTTCCTGAAGAAGGGGTTAACGCCGGCGAGCCTCTTCTTCCTCGGGTGCTGTCGGTCCATCTTTCACTACGGGCTCTCTCCGTCTCTCTGTCTCTGGGGAGGGAGATGCGCGCCGGCCGGCCGCGACTGGTGCAATAGCTGCCGGAGCGGCGCTCAGCCGGCTGGTATAGAGCCGCCGGTGATAAGCGCCGGCGGCCGATGCATCTCTTTCTCTCCCGCGGGGGAGAGTCCTTGTTTGCGGAGCCGCGGAGGCCAGTCAACTTTGTCGGACTATCGCGGCGATGCTGCGCGGCCGCCGGTTCACCGGCGAATGATGCGAGGAGGCATCCTTGACCCCTGCTTCGCGCCCTCCCCCCGCCCCCTACTCACCTCCTCTCTTAATTCCGCCGCGCGGCTGGGTGACGGAGGAGAGGAGCTTTTCGAAATCGCCGATAAGATTTCCATCGCGCGGAAACTCGGCTTTTCAGGCTGTAACGAGACACCGCCGCGGTCTGGAGGATCCTCTTGGGTTGCGTAATTCGACGAAGCTGCAGCCAAAAATGGGTGGGAGTTGCGTAACGATACGCAAGATATATAGAATTAAAGAATATTTTACATAGCGTCCTTTCGATCTGTGCGCAAATTACTGCGTCAGGCGACAAAGTCGTTATAATGTAATCTCGGTTTATTACATTATTGGCTCATTAATCGATAAAAACTTTCCGAAATTGCATTGGGGACGACGAGCGATTGGTAAATTTAGCACTTTATTTATTGCAACGTTTACTTGTATTTAAGGGAAAACACTGCTTTATTTATCAAAATAAAAACCATTGTATTAATTTATTACAATTAAAAAGATTGTCATTATAGTCACACGTCTTTTTGCTACTTAAAATTGGTAGGTAATATGTTTAGAAAATTTTTTTTCAAGACATTTATACCCTTATATCGCATAAATAAATTGCTTCACCGATTACGATAACCGCCTATATACTTTTGGAACTAATCCGGAAGAAGATTTCGGAAAAGACCGCAAGTACAATATCGGTTAATCAGCTCTCGAGCTGCATCTTGCACGATGATAAATTTCCCTTGAATCTAAAAATATCCGAAAAGATTAAGCGCCTTTACGTGTATCTTATTTTTTCGTACGAAAATATTTTTAAATGCCGTAAAAATGTGTATCACAAAACGCTTTAGCCTTCGTATAGCAGTGTTTATTGTCCGAGCAGAACTGATATATACCATTTATAAATCTTTATGAAAAGACCGTCAAAGGTTAGAAGTAAACATTGTTAAAACTATGCTCGCATCGCTGGGGGAGGGAACGAGAAAACATTTTCCCCAATCTGTAAAGTTGACAATGTCAAAGTATGATCGCGCAAACGCAAAAGTTTCATCATTCCATGAAAGCCGAACAAATAACTGAAATTTTTAAAGATAAAAGGATGATGAAATGAAATAGGCTTTATTTTCAGAAGCATCAATAGATTGAAAATGCATGTTAACCAATTTACCTTCCCTTTGAAGCAAATCTAGGAGTTGCAGAACTCGAGTGTTCTACTCAATTCTGGTAGCACAAAGTTTGCTATTCTGAAGCGCTTTGCGTTACTTTTGGTGAAATGGTTCACACAATTTATATTGTTTTGCTGCAGTTTGAATTTTAATTTGGCTACATTTTCAAACTGGAATTTAATAAAAATACGACGCAAAAGTGATTAAGTGATTTATATGAACCCGTAAAGTCATGTTAATACTGGAGTAATATTTCATCATAAAAATAATCAATTTTGAAAGATGAAATTTATTTTAAGATTGCATGCTATAGAATTATCTGTTATTATGCTAGCCTAAAGAGGAGCATCGATAAAAGTTTGCTTAATAAAAAATCTAAATGGTGTTCCTTTTTATATCACTGTAAACGATTATGGCGATATAATTTGTTTACGAGTACTTATTACTTTGCCCTGTAATTGAAGGGAAAATTTACATTTTCACTCATTGTCAGACACTTAAAGTGTATGAATTTGACCTTCGTGAAATAATGTAATAGATTTTTTGTATCAACGTATATAATACTATGAACTCGCGAAAAAAGACACTTTAGTACTTGTAAAAATTCTCAAGTGGAACTATATAAATTTTACTGACTATATCTAAGTGCGCTTACCAATTTGGCTGTCATATAAATTTGTCAAAAATGTATAATTCCTATAATTTATTAAAAATCGTAAGTTCTTACGTAAGTTCTCATTTGGAAGAACTCGCATAATAAGTTCTTCATACGAGCGAAAAAATTCCAATTTTTTATGTTTATTCTTGCAAGAACTTATATACAACTTACATAACACAATCTTTTGTATTACTTTCACTGCAGGATTATAGGAACCGCGCTTTTATTGTTTTGATGATAAGAAAGAAAACTTTTTATTGTGCAGTGAACAATCTTTCTTCGACAAAGTCGCTCGTCACTAAACCGCGATATATCACAATAATAAATGCTCGTACTTAACTTCGCTTATTAATGGTGCGATTGAAGTTGTATCTGGAAATTATACAAGAAAGTCACACTATCACTCACGATAATTAAGTGTGATGCAAACTATTAATAGGCAGTTTACAAATGTGTTTTAATGTTTTGGATGACTGACGAGCGGTTGCTTTTAAAATCATTGCAAAATTTTGAATTTTTCAGTGCATCGAATTGCATCGGGATGAAATTAACCGCGAAACCGCCGGCAGACGTATATCGAGTGATTGATGAACGCGGAAGTGTGCGGTCTCTTTTGGTGTGGATCGCGTTGCTTTTCGACATTTATTCGATAAATTCAAATTTTTGCAAGGAAATCTTCTTGTGGGATAAAACGTTAGCAAGAATTTTTCAGCATTTGAACAAATATATATAAAAATTTAATTCTTTCTATGAGTAACACTATTTTTATCTTCGAAAGCTGTTGTTGCTTAAAGCAGTTCACGTGTAGAAAACGCTCAGTGATACGAGCATTAGACAAAAGTGACCTATTTCTCCAATTCTTGACCTATACTTTCTTATCATTTATAATTTCGTATAAAAGCTTAAGGAAAATCGCTTCATTCCTCCGCCAGACGTTAGATTTTTGCTTTATCTTTTTCATTATTTTATCTGTCTCCTTTTTCACGCCGTTGCGTGACCATAAACGTCCTTGAATAGTCCACAATATTACGCGTAACACTGCGCGTGTCTTAATCTGAACTAATTTCGGCGGCTTCTACAACTGCGAACATCACCAGTCCCCTTCGTCGTTCAAATGTATATTAATAGCCCGCTAATTAGTCCATCTTCATTAAATTCCCTCGTGAATTTTCCCCCGATTGAACCGTACATACATCGATTTATTGTCTCTCGAACTCGATTAAACCCGATTTTCTCGAGCTACGTATAATCTTTCGATTTTAATTACAGAAAATTATTTAACAATGACTCAATATCGTGGCACCACATTCGAACACGATTACTCGGTACATTGATATCGCGGCCGAAGAAAGAACGCAAAATTTCCGGATTCTACTCTCGCGCGCAATACGAGAGCTTTTTTTTGTGTGCTGCTTATACGATCTTGCGTCAATCGACTGATGACACTACGCATATTTAGTTACTTTTTCCTGCTTTTCATCTTTATCTCCCTTTCTCTTTCTATTTCCAAACGCGGAAAGCTATAAAGCTTTTTTTGTTCGGCTTAAGCGGCAGATTATATACGGCACGATTCCGATAACGTTGTTCTATTTCGCGTCTATAATACTTTTCGAGAAAAATCTTTTATTCTATAATTTATATTCTAAATAAATATCGAAGTTAAATACGCTGGAGATTAAATTTTATTTATAACCATTTTTATTATCCGATTCTGCAATTAATAATGAGGAAGCGGAGAAAGTTATTGGAAATTCGAATGGCCTATAAATCTGTTTGGCAATATAATAATAACGACTGATAGGTTTTAATCGTAATGACCGATAATCGCTATTTTCCTAATTTTATTACCCCAGGTTTGCAATCTCGCTTACAGCCTTGCGATTCGCGCAGGAAAAAAAGACTATAAATTAATTTGAAAACCGAATTTTTTGAAAGCGTTTTTCGTAACTTCAAATTAAAACATATCCTCCAATGCAAATACCGTTAAAAAGACACTTATACTCCTGTGTACGAAAGCTCCCATTATCGCCTCGACCACCGAGCCAGTCTTTTAAAATCGCGCGCACACATTTTTTGCGCAAAAAAGTCAAAGTACAGTCTCGATGACGCTACATTCGCCCAGATTAACTCATCCCGTTTCCCAGGCCGCTTATCATCAGTCAATTTCTCATCTCCTCGAGCTTTGCGCGAGTCGCGATTCGCGCCGATGCCATTATACGAATGGAAAGCAATTACACCCGATAACGGGGGTATAACGCACAGAGCGATTACGCTCCCCGCGATCAATCACGGCCGACGCGACCTTGCGCGATTTCTCGGGAAAGCGCGGCGCGGCCCGCCGCGATCATTGTTGCCGGGAGCTGCCCCCGTACGGGACGCCGACAGATATATATATATATATATATATATATTGATGCCCCGTCCGCGGCGACGGCGCCCGATAATTCGAAAGAGCGCGAACACTTACGAGAGGAGCTAACTGATGCTCTCCGAGGCCTCGGGGGAGAGCGCGAGCTTTTATTGTATTACGTTGCGTGCGGGGGATCAACGCGAGGATTTTTTTTCTCTCTAATTTTGCGATGGGTCGAATGAATAAGGGAGAGTGCACCTGTAGCTTTTAATATGTTTTCTTCATATATATTATTTTTCTTCTGATATCTGAAATAACGATAAAAACTAGTAAATTTTACTCCTTTTTTTTCTCTCACAAGGAGAGCCCACGACCTTTGGATCACGGATTTTCTTGTAATTTCGGGATATGTTTTTTAATGTTAAAATATGAAAGAATAAGCCGCGTCCGTTCGGTCCCATGCTCGATTTTTTCAAAGTTATAAGCTCTTTTAGCGAAAATCTAACTAAAGTTGGTTTTTGTTTAATCGTTTATCACTTTGCAGCAGCTAACTATAACGTATTTTAACTACCAGCAATCAAAAGATGAGATCAAATCCTATCCATTAAAAAAAATTTCATCAAAAAATCTTTATTTGTTCAAGCGTTAAAGCCAATTAAAAATTTACAATAAAATAAGCTAATATTTCGTCAATATACTTGCGTCGATTTTTTTATGCTATTTTAATGCTCAAATTTTGTTCTGCTATAACTTTTGAACAAATAAAGATTTTTTGATGAAATTTTTTTTAATCGATAGGATTTGATCTTATTTTTTGATTGCTGGTATTTCATCGATTTTCGCTAAAAGAGCTTATAACTTTGAAAAAAATCGAGCATGGCACGGAACGGACGTGGTTTCATTCATATTTTAATATTAAAAAACAGCATATAAAGCATAAAATAAAATCGAAATCCCGTTTATCGAGGAAGATCATTCCACGTATTTTTATAAATTTTCAAACATTCACGAACGGCGTCAAAAATTAAACTTCGAAAAAGTTCGTCCGAAGTCTTTCGCAGACGTGCGAAGTTCGTTTTTAATCGTCGCGGGGCTCATGGACACAGCGAAAATAAAATACCGGCCTTCGAATCGAAGTGCAGACCTGCAGTAAATCTAGCTTACGCTCGTTCCTGCTCGTTCCGTTGCCTTAAAAATGCTCCTCTTTTGAGGAAAAGATTGCGTTACGTAACGCGTAATAAGAAGACGTCGTATTGAATTTATTCGCCATTGTCGGCGAGGCGCTGCAGATATGCCAGTGATTTGACTTTTTAACTTTTTATTTAATTAGGTAAGAATGCATAATGTAGCCGATAGTAACATTCCAGATAGTTTAATAGTTAGTATCTTTGCGTAACGCGATATCGAGAAAGAAATGCAAAGCGAAGGCGATCGAATTTATTGTTCCTTATAGTATTATCATAAGTTTAACATTTACCCCAAATTTTATATAGAGTTTTACAAATAAGGGAAAAAGCAATACGTATTGTATCAATATTGCAATTAAGTTTCAAGTGAATAATTTTTCTTCTACATTTAAAAAGATATGACACAAAGCAACAGATCTAATTTCACCAGAAAAAAAATTTCGAGGTAAGAATTATAAACAAATTATGTCCGTTAGTATGGAAAAATCATTTCATATAAAAACTAATGCACTTAAATGCTGCATCTCTTTTGAATGTGACATTTAATTGCAACGCTCACCTCGTCTTCCACCTTTCATAATCGCAAGTTTTTTTATTTACCGTGATATGTTTTTGTACAGATCTTTTTAACAAAAGGGTCTACGGAAGAGTCCAATTTTTCGCAAAAATATTGCGCAAAATTAATAATACCATAAATTTTCTCACTCTTTTACATTATATGGAGTGAGAAATATATATTCTGCAATATCATTGACTTGTTCCTTAGATTAAATGCTACATATCAAGCATAAGAATCTAAATCTGAATTATTAGAAGAAAAGAATCACATTTATATAATTTTTAAACTAGAATCATTAATGTGTCATTATTCAGATTTGGTAAATAAATATAAGCTGCAAAATTCTAATACAAGAAATAAAAGCCTGCAAATGCCAAAATGCATGCAAAAGAAAGATAAGTGAGAAAAATAGTTTTATTATAATAGCTATGATACTAATATAACTCACTGCCAAATGAACTAAAACTGATTGAAAATAGTAGATTGGTACTTAAGAAAAAGTTAAAGAAATGGATTGTTTATAATACATAAATTAATTATATATAAGTGATAAAATTTGCAAAGTGAAAATGTTTGTGATTAAATAAGCTATAAATAAATTAATATAACCAAAAAGAGGTTTATATTCACGCTGTAAGTGTGAAAGATTGTTGTATGGAAATATATAATAAAATAAATTCAATAATATATGCTTACCCGACTAAAATCTTAGTGGGGGATAAAACAAACAAATAAATTGTTTTAAACACAAGAGTAGCAAAAGCACACTACATCTAGTTACTCTTTAGTTATATAAGTTAGTTTTAAGTCCCAGTTGAAAAAATCCATGCTGAAATCTACGTAGAATCAGACTGAATCTACGTGGAATCTACGTGGAATCCACGTAGATTCCACGTAGATTCAGTCTGAAAATGTCCGAAATCGCTACGTGGATTTCAGTGTAGAAATCCACGTAATAAAAATCATCGTAAAAAATTTCAAAGTGCGAGCGAGCTTTTCATAAATTCTCTTTATGAAAAGCCCGCTTGCACGTTGAAATTTTTTACGATGATTTTTATTACGTGGATTTCTACGTAGATTTCTATACTGAAATCCACATAGAAATCCACGTGGATTTCTACACTGAAATCCACGTAGAAATCTACGTAATAAAAATCATCGTAAAAAATTTCAACGTGCGAGCGGGCTTTTTATAACGAGAATTTATGAAAAGCTCGCTCGCACTTTGAAATTTTTTACGATGATTTTTATTACGTGGATTTCTACGTTGATTTCTACACTGAAATGCACATAGCGATTTCGGACATTTTCAGACTGATTATACGTAGATTTCAGCACGGATTTTTTCAACTGGGAGTAGGGAACGAATCCGTTCAATTTTAAAAATTAAAATTTTTAAATAATTGCTTGTAGTCATTTATAAAATCAAAGCATAAAAGTTACCATAGCGTCAGTCTAAAGGTTAATGAAGGTTACAATTCCATGCACTATTCCTTGCACGTTTTTCTTATCAGACTAGTCAGAACTGCATAAGAATCGTTCTTATACATATAGTAAGCATTCAATGTTCTCACCGCTTGCGCGTCGAAAAAATACAAAGTCGCCTGGATGCAGAAGTCGCACACATCTGATCAGTGAGTTTAAAAAAAATGAATCACTTTCAAAATTCGATAAAAATACGAATAGGTTTATCAAAAGCTAAAAAATCGATATTCCTTGATCCATGATTCGGTCTGCACGTGTTTTACAATTGCTTGCGCGGCTGTATTGACTTTTCCGCACATAGAAAATTAACCTGAGCTATAGTAAAACCGGGTGAGCTGCTTGAACCTTCAGCATAAATTTTGCCATAGTGGCGGTAAAATTAATATTTTATGTGGTAAAAATTTCTGAATATGTAGTAGAACTCAATTTGCATTTTATTGAATTCCGTATAATTATTGATTTTTACTACAATCTCTAGCAGCTTTTATTTAAATGTCGTAGTAATTATGCAAGGATATTAATTGTAAAAATTAGTATTAATTTTGTCAGAATTATTATGATAGGTGTAATAAAATTCCTTAAAATTTGCATATTTCTCGCTTTTATTAATTGTATAATATATATAGAGTAACTTTTATTAAAAACGCGAGAAATTTTATTCTAACATTCCTCTCAGTGTACAAAAGACAATTGATTTGAATTATTTAGTAAAATGAAACATTTATTTATTTTTTTTTCGCTTTAGAGAACTAGTTTCAATATATTTAAAATATTCAACGACATTTTTACAATTAACAAAGTCCAATTCGAAATGAGCACTAAATTTGATAAAGAAGAATTTGTCGGCGTCATGATAATTCACACATTGCAGTCATTAAGCGAGACGCTTCACTTTAAAGAGACATTGTTTTGCTAATTCAGCAAGTAAAGAACGTTAACAGCAACAGTGGGAGGCTCATTGTCAGACGCACGTTCCAGTTTTTTTAATACCGATCGCTGACTTCATAATTTTGTCTTGCTGCGTAAAAAAAGTCATTTTCTTTGCCTCTTCTTAAAAAATATTAACGATTAATTATACTTTTTTACTGTTTGTTTTTCAATGTACCTTCAGAGTTTTTTTTATTCGTATTTTCTACACAATTTGGTATTATTATGTTAGATATCTATGAGTTTGAATATAAATTTTATGACAAATTTTCGAATTTATAGATTAATATAAGAATGACGACTGTTTTCATTTGATCTAATTTTCCTTGAGTTATTTTTCATCAACAAATAAGCATATAATGGCATACTTTTTTTAATTAATCGTTACTTAACTTCTTTAAACATAATTACCTTAGTTATTAACGTCAAACTGAAACACTTTGTAATGAGGAAACAACGAAAAGTGACTTCGGTTGCACAATTTAGCATATTGAAAATAATTAGATATTTTCGTGTAGCTTAACTTTTCATTACATATCAATATAGCAAAAACTAATCATCAAATATGAATAAAATTTTATACGCGTATGCCTCTACCGTGAACTGTAGGTCCCCTGTAAATTTACGCCCAAAGAACTCATTCATTTTTTCTCTGAAAGTAATTAAAATAAAAAATACAAAATTAAAAAAGTGATATATCAGATCCAGGCCGAAAGCATGAGTAAAAAAATAAGATATTTTCGTTTGAACGTTTTTTTTATTTTTTAAATATAGTCTATTAATAAATATTTTAATTAATTTCTAACGAATGAAAGCAGCTTAAAAAATTTTTTTTAATTCTAGAGAAGTTTCTACTGCACTGAGAGAAAAGAAATAATAAAAATTACTATTTTGTATCGTTACTTCAGATATGAGAAGAAAAATAATGATATTTACTGTATGTTTTTAATTAACTACAATTTGCAATTTTAATATTTACTATTAGCAAATATAATATTGAAATAGAAAATATTAAAATTGAAAATTGTAGTTAATTCAAAACATACAGTAAATATCATTATTTTTCTTCTCATGTCTGAAATAGCGATAAAAAATAGTAATTTTTACTACTTTTTTCTTTCAGTGTGATCCAAGTGCATTATCAAAACAAACATAATGTGAGCTATGCCTGTAGTAGAGGAAAAATTCATGTTCAAAAATCAAAAATTGCAAAAAAAGTCATCTTTAATCCATGCACTATTATTTTTTACTCTACATCGCTAAGATAAAAATAAAGAAATAGGGCTTTGTTTCATCAAAATCAGTCAAGCAGTTCCCGCGAAAAAACAGTAGAGTTATAGTTGGAAAGTTTTCAGAACATACAACAATAATTATAACATTGTTTAACGTCACAAAGTACACTTTTAAAATAAACCGACCCATACATGTTTTTGCAGCTTTCTCATTCCTGCGAATTACAATACTTTGGTTGCATGCATTACCGCTTGAAAAGTAAAATTTGCGAATTTGCATTAAAAATCGGAAAGCAAAATCAGAGGATAGGAAAAAAAAGACATTCCTTCAATCGTACATTCAAAATAAACAAAGCGCGCTTCGTTCGCCAGCGAAATGAAAAAAAAAAACTCTCGCTCAAAGTCATCGCAATCGTTTCGAAAGCCATAAGGTACGGCGCGAAAAAATGTGGCGTCGCGGAGAATCATCGGGGGAATATGTCCCAAAACGCGTCCTACACAAATGCGGTAGAACAAGTTTGACCCGTTGCCTTCGCTGAATTCCTACGACCTTCGGCATAGCAAAGTGATTTTTTTCATTTCCGGAGTAGGATATATATATATACATATATATACATCTGGCATTCGCGCGCGGCGGCAGCTCGCTCAGGTAGGCGAACGTGCGAGAAAAAAATGTCGGGAATGCCGTACGTCAACGAATCGCGCGCACTCTTTTTTTCTCTCTCTCTCTCTCTCTCTCTCTCTCTCTGACCCTTCGGAACGCGCGCGCATTTGGCTGATTTTATACATGTTTTGATGCGACTCTGCGCGAGAAGTGGGTTTTGGAATTCGGCTGCGCGAAACAATTTTTTTGCGCATCGCGTGTATGAAGGTTTAATTTATTGCTCAAATTAATCGGGACGCGATAAAACGTGTATTTTTAGCTCTATATTGGAGCGGAGTAAAATTTGCACGTTAAATATAAGTTTTTAACTTTAACAAATCGGCCGTAAATTACAGGGCTGCGAAAGCAGCAGTTAATCTCTCCTCCCAAATTGAAGCGATCAGGTGAATAGAATTGTCAACCATTTTATTTTTCAATAAAAAAAGTCAGGTTATATAATATATTTTGTTTGAAATTTCGGGAAATTGAGCAACTTTTTTAAAAAGTTACCTCTATAGAAGGATCATTGAAATTGCAACTTCCCCAAAATATTAATATCAGTATCAACCTCCAAAAAGTATACCGCAGTGGATAATACAATCTTTTAAAGGTTCAGTTAACAAAAGTCAGCGATTTCGCGCGTACCCTGTGATTCCCCGGCCTTCATTTTCCCGAAAAAAAAAACCTTCCGTCGCAGCATCGTCGCCGCGAAAAAACCGCGAGAAAATTGGGCGCGTCTAGCGGCTGCCCTCGAACGTGCAAAACAGCAGTGCAGCAGCGCGACCGCGATAGCGCCTGGCAGAGAGAGAGAGAGAAAGAGAGAAAAGGGCGGCTCCGCGTGCAAAACAAAGTTAGGTTAGGTTGGGTCGGGTGGTTCGGCGGGGCGGTTGGGGGGAGGAGAAGAATCCGCGCAAAGTTGGGAAAACGGTCGATCTCTGAATGCTGCTGCTGCTGCTGCTGCTGGCTGGGCTGGCTCTCGTGGGCCTCCCGCGCTCTCGCGGTAAATAGGACGGATGTGTTTATTTATTCCGCTGCGGGGCCGAGAGCGACCGACCGGCGGGAAACAGAGATGCACACGCGCCAGTGTATATAAGTATGCTCGCGCGATTCCGCCGAACAGAGGGAGATGAATGGGAGCTGTCGCCGCTGCTGCTGGTGGTTCGAAAATTTTAGCAAATCGTACGACTGCAGTTAGCGTTGCTGCTTCTTACGTGTTGTATGTTTACGAACAACTGGTCGTAGGGAATATTCTGCGTGTGCGACTGGCCTTAGGGAATTAGTGATAGAAACTCGAGACCGGACAATTATTAATGTCTAGTGTTTGTCGGAATTTTATTTTTTTATTTTTTTGGGCTCCAGCAGTAGATTGAGCCGATTTTTCGGTTGAAAATTGACTGCTGGATTAATAATTGTACTTACTATGCTACCAATGAAAGAGTATACACCAATATATCATTTCCTTTTCTCTTATTTCAAACATGTACTTCATTTCTTGACGTGATGATGCAATGTATAAATACTGTAAATTTTAATAAAGTTTGTTCCTCAATCACGTAAAATGTTGTATCGATTGGAAAAACGTAAACAAAAGTAATAATTTTCATATTTGGTTTAAGTTTTGGATGTAAGAGAAATCGCTGGACATAGTTGATATAAACTATAGAGGTCCGTTGTGCCCCCTAATAAAAGAGGCAGAAGCCTATATATAGTTCTATACTCAGATTTAGATTTGCGTGACATTCATCCACATACCTGGAAATCTTTCCATGCTTATAGATACCTACTTACCCATACGTATCAATATTGGATACTGTAACTACCATATATAACTGGCTCTTTTTAGAAGACCCTGGCTCTCTTCAAGTTAAGTTTAAATCCATCTGTAAAAGTCAAATTTTAACGTAATTGAAAATTACTATACATAATTATTAGAGTATATATAGAGGACTTGGCTACTAATAATCGAGTTAAAAATGTTTTAAAAAGTTTAAATATGATATCGCTGGGAAAAAGTGATTAAGAACCTAGGGAAAATGAGACCTGATTTTTTGACCCGATTTATCATGCTCGTTACGTAGAGCCGTGAAAAAATTAGTAAACGTCTCTTCTACACCAAAGATCGTCAAAGGTTCAGTCGGTAGCTGCGAAAGTTCATTAAAATTTTGCACAAATTTTTTATTCAATTAATTTTTTACCTAAAAAGTAAAAGATACACATCCTGATATTAATTCCGAGTTTAATTAATTAATAATTATTATTTTGCTTGAAATATTCAATAGACCGAGAACTGCACTTCATTGATATCACTTTCAACTTTAGAAACTTTAGATGACTAAACTTTATTAACTGTCAAAGTTACTAATTCAATACTTATTATATGAAGAAAAGTTACATTTAATAATTGTTAACGAAAGTCTTGATTATTTAATGAATTACAGTCAAATATTTTTAATATCGATTATTTTTCGCATCAGAGATGCATGCCAACTTTGAAATAATTTTCATTTTCCACGCGAAATTTCCTTCGAAGTAAAATAAATTGCGAGGAAGGAGAAAATTGTGCAAATGAATTGCAACGTGCAAAAGGAACAAGTTTTCTGGTATTCTTTCAAATTCGTTATTACGTTTTATCTCATCACCTTTAAGGCTTTTGGTGCTATTTACGAAATGCTAAATTATTCAAATTTTACAGAGTAATTCATATTTTTCATCGTACTCGTATATAGAAGAGATAAATGTAGCCATTTACTAATTGATTTATAAGAATAAAATTACATTAAAAGAACATTCTATATGTGCAAATAAATGTGAACAAATAATTTCATGTTTAAAATCGGATAATTAAAAAATTTCAAATTAATACATTATCGCTTTATCGTAACATCATTAAGATTACTTTTTAAGATTCAAGTGATATTATATACTTAATATTAAATAAACTAGTTCATCGAAAGTTTTTCGATAGGTAATTATTGATGTATCCAAACGATTGCTTTTAGACATTCTATTATCAAAGGCAAATAAGCACCTCCGAGTGAGGTGAATTGAAATCAATTGAATAATCAAGTTTCGATCGACTTTTCGTCGCTCAAAATATTAATTGCGTGTATTTTATTATACTGCTAAATAAAATACGTAAGTTTAAAAAGAAGATTTTAATATAGTCGTATAAATGCAAATAGCAAGCATTGAATTTTTGAAAAGACAATAAATAATAATGTAGATAATAATGGAAAAACCAAGGGATATAAAGGTAGATATTTTTATTAGCTCGAAAGTTAACTGGAAATTCGATATAGCTGATCAAAATACAAAACTGTAAGAGGGGAAAAATGAAAATGAAATTATGTGACGTTGATGGAAAAAGTTTTAAATGAATGTCAAGCTTATAAGTAATGCAATCCGTGCCGCTGGAATGCAATATTTCAAAATTTCATTTTAATCAACAGAAAATCTCGAACAATTTATAAATTTAAAAAATTTAAAAACCTTTGAATACTCAATATTGACATTTGATAAATCGAAAAATAGAGTAGGGTTTTAAGTAATAAGGTCGGTGTATACTTTTCCGCGTTTCTGCCAAAAACTTGGCGAGGATTTAAAATAGTACGAAACGATTGCGTAAGCCAATATAAAATAGCCGCGCGAATATTTTCGCGAAAAAGCAGGAGGAGAAAAAATATAAAACTGTTAAAATCGTAGAAACGCAAATAAACAGTATAAGAAAAGAAACCGAGCGATGTTCGGTAAAGTAAAAATATATAATAATCGATCGAAAAGCTCTATTCCGACGTTCTCACTAAAATTAGGCGACAGGAACATATCAGTAATCGATGGCATCCCAACGTTTCTCAACCTCCGGACGGTTCTCGAATCTAATCGTCGCGCGGCCAGCATTAAAGCTCACTTAGAAAGCAATCACTCGGACAGGTTTTGACGCGTGAGTCAGGGCGGGAGCGTTTTGTTCGTAATTAGACCGGCGCGGTGCACGTTTCACTCGTGCCTTCCGTTATCGCGAGCGACGCGCGCCATTTATTTCGGAGGCCCTCCACGGAATTCGCTCGCTCGCTCCGACGGTGTCGGTCTCGAGGGTTCAAAAATAGATTCGATTCGATAGATTTTGCGCGAGCCGCCGCGCGGGAGCTCGGATTTTAACAAGTCGTCGGACGAGGAATTGATTACCGGCTAAGAGAGACGCGATTAGGGCCGCGTTTTCATTTGCATCGCTGGCCGCCCAAAGTATTAGTTTTTCAAAAGTTAGGTGCTCTTTTATAACTTCTCAACTATTAACGGTACAGTATTTTAACTTCCGACATTTGAAAGGTGAGATTATCAAATCCTGTCGATGAAAAAGACTTCCAAAAATCTTTACTTCTTCAGAAGTTATAGTCAAACAAAGAATAACGATGTAATTTTAGCTTAATTTTAATGTAAATTTTTATTTAGCCATAACTTTTGAAAAAATAAAGATTTTTTGATGAAATTTGTTTTTTTCATCTCAACTTTCGAACGCGAATAGTTAAAACACTGTACCTACCGTTAATAGTTGAGAATTTATAAGTGATTAAATAAAAATCCATTTTTTCTTAGATTTTTTTGCTAAAAGAGCACGAAACTTCTGAACAATCGAGCGTTAGGTCGAAGGGACTTTCATCGGCGGTTTTCTTCATATTTTAACGTTAGAAAACATATCCCAAAGTCACAGGAAAATCCATTACCCAAATGTCGCAAACTCTCCTTGTTAGTTCAAAACCGTTTGACAGTTTATCAGATGCCTATGGAAGATTCCTTACTAAATTTCAAAATTGTTGTAGTCATATGTTATCATTGCTTATCGTAAGGCAATTTTCTTCATATTTTTACCAAGTTTCTAAGCATCAGGAATATACGCGATCTTTTGATTTTTTATATGTTCGCATAGAAATAGTTCTAAAGTACAGAACTTTTAATTACAGGATATATAGATTAAATAAAAGTAATTATTTAGTTCTATATACAGAATACTCAAAGTACAAGCATTTTACCCTTGATGTAAGGTAAAGAGTATTTCTATATTGATTTTACAATGTAATTATCGGAATTACATGTAACAATGCGATCAGCAGCCGGTAAGCTCGCTTCTTTAGATTCATAAAAAGCCACTCGAGCCCGTAGAGTTCTTTTAATTTGTCGCTTTGCTCCTTCGAGCGAAAGTTATAAGCGAACCCGAAAGGCTCTTGAAAAAAAAAAAAAAAAAAAAAATAGAAGAAAAGCAGCGGCGGCGCTCAAAATTCTCGACGCGGCGATAAAAAAATCGCGGAACCTCGTCGCTATACAAACCTTCGTCTCGACAATTTTTCCCTCCCGCCTTCCGCGGGAAAGAGAGAAAGCAGACGCCGCGGTCTGCGGTATTTCAGCCCATCATACATATCCAAAAGGCATAAATACGTGTTCGGGCCGAGGAGGCGGAGGACGCATCGAGGACGAAAACGCGAAGCCGCCTCGCAATTATCCGATCCCTTTCGCGCGATAAAATCGAGTCCCCGCCAAGCGCTGCTTGGCGTACTCGTTTCGTCGGCTGATTGGCCGCGTAAGTGGACGCGCGCTCGCGGCGGTAATTATCGGCGGCACGCGCCGCCGAGCCCGAATATCCATTACCTGCCTGCTTTCTTTCCCCCCATCTTTCTCCCGGCGGCGGGGCTCGCGCGCTAAGCGCCGTGTAAGAGTGAATTTTCGGCTTTCAGCCAAGTGTCCGATGTGATATCGCAATTATCGGCCTATTTGTTGAGCTGAGCGCCGTAATCCGTTTTGACTTTTGCCTGAAATAATGTTCGTTTGCACGCATATCACGGTAAAAGCACTTCGGTTCGAAGCGATTTCGGGAGAATTTTCGGACGACAACTCCGATTATGAAGATCATTTGAAGAGCTTTAAAAATATCTGATTTATCGCTCGGATTGGGTTTTGCTGGAAAATGTGCGTGTCATATCTGGTATTGGGGCAGGAAACGTCGGCTATTATCGAATGCGTGAAATTGAATCGTCGAATGACAGGTTTAGATGCCCCGAATGTTATTTAGAAGAGAGATCAAAGAGATCGGAAAATCATAGTCGCTTCTTGAATTGCAATATTTTACCTATCGACACCGAGTCGCTAATCGATATCGAATAAAATCGTCTTGAACAAACTTTATTGTAAAAATTGCGTTGCCATAAATTTTACAACGACGTAATCTATCTAAAACAAAACGTTTTCAAAATATATCGTGTTTCATTCAATCATTCTGTCGGGAAGATAACAATTAAACATGACGGCTCATTATTTCCTCAGAAAACTGATTTAAATGTATATGAGCAATTTGCTATATGAATTAATGCTTGAATGATTTAAATGAAAAAATCGTTTAACGTTTAATTGAATCCGTCTTGTGGATTACCCTCTACGTATTCGTCTAAAGTACACGTATTTTTCATCTAATACCAAAGATATTAAATGCAAATTAAATGTGAGTTAGTTAAGGATCATTATGCTATTTTATGAATCAAAATCATTTGTATTTTTCCAAATAGAAGCTTCAAAGATAAATTTAGGTACAATATAGCTACATAATTGTATAGAATAATTATAAAACTGTTAAGAAAAGCTTAGTTAATAAATCAATTTTCTAGTAAACAGCACTTTTTTTTATTTTAATCCAAATTAATAATCACTTCTTTATAACAACTTATTGGAATGACATACACTTAATTATCGTCAAAAATAATAACGTTGCACTTTAAAAAGTTTAATCACAATTTAATTTAATGTAAACGTACATTTTAAAATTTATTTTACATAATTAAATTAAAAATAAGTAAGAATGAAGTAACTCAACTACGAAGGTCCGAAATGACAGGTTCGTAGAATAAAAAATGAGCGTCGCTTAGATTTGTCAGAAAATCACTGTCGAAGCAACGTCGCTCGAACGGCACCGAGTCGGCGCGTCTAAGAATTCGTATTTGGCGCCCAACGAGTGCCCCGTCCCTATTGAGGCTCGTTCGGCGCTTCGGGCGCCGCGCGGCAGATGCGCGAAGGTCAAAAGTATTTTAAAAATAAGGCCGTAGGCATCGCGCGGCGCGACGGCTCGCCATGGCCAGTGGACGTTAAGGGACGGGTGGCTGCGCGCTGTAATGGCAAAAGACTTGCGCGAGGTGAGTAACAGATACACAGGCCGCGCCAAACCGACACTATACACGCCCGCGTTCCTTCTCGTTCCTCGTCGTTCTCGAGAGAGCCGCGATCCGGGAGATTTTGCGCGGATTTCCCCTCCTTGCATCGGCTCTCGAATGACATTTTCGAGCGCGAGCCAAACGCGGAAAAGGAGGCTCGCAGGAGGCTTGGCTCCCTGTACACGCGAGAGAAACACGTACATTCGATAAATGGCGCCCGACCGATGACCGTCATCTTACCGAGCCTCGGCCTAGTCACACACATACATAGATCTCTCGGCGGGCGCGCCTCTATGTGTATGGTGTTTATTAGCGGACTGCTTAGAGTCTTTTTTCTCTGCCTGACCGTCACGTGACGGCCCGAGCGATCGTCCTAAGGCTCATCTTTACTAGCCTCTCGGAAAACATCGGGCTCGGAGGCGAGAGAGAGAGAGAGAGAGAGAGAGAGATATTTCGGCTAATTTCGCGCACACACCGTGCACCCAAGTCCGCCGCTTCTGTCGAGTCACAGGAGGAGGGGCTTCCACCTTATCCATCTCTCTCTCTCTCTCTCTCTCTCTCTCTCTCTTTCTCTCCGATTTTTTGCTATTAAGGGAAGAGGGGAAGGACGTGATTTTTAGCCTCGAAAAGTCCGCGCGTAGTGGTTCGTGCACGTACACGCGATGCCTACGCAGAGCTGGGCGAGCAGCAGCTATGTACGAGCAAGGAGAGCGGAGCGAGGAAAAATAGAGAAGGAAAATGTGCGCGCGCGCGCGCAAGCGTTCGCTCTTTCCGTTATCGCGCGATTAGGAGCGTAGCCGCAGCTGCTGCTGCTGCTGCCATACCGCCTGGCCTGCCTGCCTGCTTGCCTGCCTTCTCGTGCCTTCTCGGACTCGACATTGGAGAAGCTTAGATTTCCACATGCGGTCTCGACGCTGAGCAAGTCCCGTCGCTCCGCGCGCGCTATCATTTTTTTTTCCGGGGGGCGAAAGAAGAGATTACTTACCGCTCCGCGTACTTGATCTATTTTCTTTTCGAGCCGCGGTTACACTTGTCGCGAATTCTCGACCTCGCCGGGAATATGGTAATATTATTGCAATTGTCGCCCGCGGAGGCTCTTTATCTGCTTTCGAAAATTGCGCAGTAATAGACTTTTTGCTGGTTTTTAATGGCTTACAAGCGTTTAACACCTCTTTATCGAAATTCACCAAGCGGGTAAATTAAAATACTATTCAATCGTGCGATTGGATTTGCCGTGCAGTGAAACTTTAAATATCCGTTTACGTTATAAAAGTACTCTTGAGTAACGTTAGAAATAGATTATTTTTCAACTATAAACCATAACTACGGAATCGTGATGTCGTTAATTCTTTTTTATAAGAATTCCTTACGGGAGAAGGTTGAATACCGTTACTTCTTTAAGAGCGAACTTTATTGTCTAGTCGATTTAAAAACTGCTGCTTTTCGAACATTTCTGTGATTTCAAATAGAAAGAGGGAGATAATTTCAGCCTAACCAAATTCTTAGATATTTCCGATTAATCTTACTTCATTTAGAGGCCAAAATCAATAATCAATAAAGTAATATTAAACAACGGTATTTTCTTTTGTCCCGTCTTGCTAAACGACTGCGGAAACGATGAAAATACTAAGAATTCAGTTTTCAATGAGACTCGACGAGTTTTCCAATTAATAGAATTCGGAAAAATCGCGAGACATGATAATCGTGAGAGACGATAAACCGTTAATTAACCTTGAACGCTCTGCGGATCGGAAGACGTTATCAGCGATTAATCCAAGCCGGCGGAGGGACGAATCTTCATTGATCGAAGAACGAAATTGCACATCGAACGTTATGATGGATTGATTTTTTTGTTTTCTCCTCGCTCGAGGATCGATCGCGCTCGGCGCGTATTATATCAATAAAATCGAAATGAATCTACGACTACGTTTACGCTCGCGGCGGCGCGGCCCTAAATGAAGCGCATTCCTATCGGCGGATCCGTATAGGCACTGTACTATTGGTAAATGCCGACCTCAAAATATTTTCATTAGCCGCACGTCGATCGTCTGTGCAGCGCCGAGCACTTACGGGGGCCTTTGTGTGTGCGAGTGTCTACACGCCTCCCTCCCCCCACCGCCGCGGCTACGACTCCGGCAATGCACTCGGGGGGGCAAATATTTCTATGAAAATTTTCGTCAAAATTCTTTCGCCCGGAGCGAGGAACGCGAGCGGACGCGCGCGCATTGATTTGAAATTTAAATGCCGATCGAACGAATTGGATCGTTTACGACTGATTCTTCTTTTAAACTTTTCCAATATCACTGAAAAACTCCTGCTAAGCTTTTGTTTCAATTAGGCTTTCTCGGTTGACCGATTGTTGCACGGGTATTGTGTTTATAACACCTTTTTCTGGATAGATTTATGTATCTTAAATTTTAATGAGTAAAATGCTGTATTACAGTGACATTGAATTGGTTATTTGTTGAGCAAATACTACTTATTTTCCTGAAAAAAAATTCGTGTAACTATGGAGTGTTCATATTCGATCAATTTTACTACTTATTATTTATTTCTTTGCACTCTCAATTTAAACTGAAACGTCGATGGAAATAAATAATTTTCTTGAGAGATAATGTAAGCTAATTGAAGTCGTTTTACTTCTAAGGGCATCGATAAAAATACCTATTTTTATGCAGTGAATCCATAATTAAACAACGCCCCACAATAATTGCTATTTAAAGCGATTATTCATAAACTAATGCAATTATTCTCATAAATTATTGTACATAAATAATGGTACGTTCTACAGTAAAGTAGCCCAAAGTACATTTATAGTAAAGGATCGCAGGATTGGACTTTTCATAGTCTGATGATCTCGATTGAAACGTAAGCATAACGGTTTATTTGTATTTTTTCAAGATCGTGAAGGAATCGCGAAAGGCCGCTTTTATAAATCATACCAGACTATGTCGAGAAACGCGATTATTTAACCGATCAATTAAAATTCAAAGTGCGTCTGCAAAAACTCCTTGGAACAACAAATTAATAATACCTAAATTGAAATTTTGTAATATCTCTTTAAAAACGTTCTAAATTTAAAAGGACGTCCGAAGCTCCTTTCTCGGAAAGGAAAATAGCAAACGTGAAATTTTTGAAAAAGCATTCTAATCGCGGCGTGGTCTCTCATCGTTAAAAGTTCCAGGCAAGGCTTATTATTTTTTGAGAACGGAATAGAACTGAAATCGGCCCGGAAACCATAAACCTCGGGCGAACAATAAAATCTGGCTCGGAAAGCCTTATCAGCTACCACGTTGCCCAGTGAGGCAGCATTCGAACGGAGAGCGAAGGAGAGAAGCGCATGAGACTCACGTGTATCGTCGGCTCGCGGCTCGCCTAGTGCGCAGGTCACCAACACCTATATACGAATCCCGCTGACGGTCGGCGCACCAGCCAGCTCTTGACCGTCAGCTTACGCTACACGTGACGCGCCCGTTGTGTTGTCGTCTAAAACTCTCCGCGGCTGGAGGCGCGACAAGGATAGAGCGAGAAGGTTAGGAGAGCCTCCGCTGGGCGCGAAGGAAGGGGGAGCCGTTCTCTCTCTCTCTCTCTCTCTCTCTCTCTCTCTCTCTGGCGGAGCAAGAACGCGAGGTTATGCGAAAAAATGTTTTCGGCACGCGTAGTAGCGCGCCGTGAACCCTGAAGGGTTTTACAGTTATACTGCAATGTGGCACATTTGCAGAAGCGCGGAGGACGCGTAGTTACATAGTGTGGCTCCGTCTCTTTCCCTCTCGCGGACGCGCGCTTAGAAAGAGAGGAGGAGGAAGAGGAGAGAAGGAGAGGAGAGAGAGAACGTTGCGGGAAAATTCCTTGGGGCCGAGAGAAGAGCCAACGGCGACGACGACGACGGCGGCGGTGGCGACGACGACGACGACGACGACGTGGTGTTGCTGTGTTTGTGTTTGTATATGTGCGTATACGGCTCTAGGTGTAGTGCGTGCGTGTTCTCTCTCTTTCGCACTTGGTTTTTCTTTTATTTCGTCCCTCTCTGTGTGTCTCTCTCTCTCTCTCTCGCTCTCCCTGTGGCGTACGCGTATGCGTGCGCACGTATAACGAGAGAGAAGGAGAGAGACAGATGTAGAGTGTCGTGTGGAGGTATATTGCGCCCTTCGCACGAATACACATACGAGACGCGCGCGTGCGACGAGTGAGAGCTACGCGTCTCTCTCCTTCTCTTCTTTTTCACTCCTCCGCTTATATATTTATTTATTTTTGTACTCATTTCCCTAGTTATTATTTATATTCGGTGCGCGAGCAGAGCCAAAAATTCCAGGGGTAGGTAGAATTTACAAGAACGCTTCGTTTTTTCGCGATCGCGCTGGAAACTTTAATACACACACGCGCCGTGTAGAAGCATTAAGCAGTGGTGAGGCCTTTTTTCCTCCTCTTTTACCGTCTACGTATGACTGCCTGACCGTGTGAAGCAGCTCGGTTGGTGCCTGTGTGCGTGTTTGCTAGAAGCAGGAGAGTCTTTTTCAAATAATGCACCTCCAGTGCGTACGTGTGTAAAGAAATGTGCATCATCGCGTCCTTGGATACGTTCTGAGCGAATTTCGGTAGGTTCGGAGCTAAAGGCCTCCCTGCTCACTTTTACAGGCGCTTGTGTATATCATTAGAAGAGAGATTTCTCTGCAAGGCTTGTGTTTGATTTAGTGCATCCACATGGTTCTAGCTATTTGATTTTTAAATGGACTCCTTTCATTTAGCTAAGGCAAGTGTCTGTGCAATAGATTGTTCTCAACAGTTCTGTGCTGCAAAAGACCTATTTAAAAGTCAATATTTGCTAGAGCAGTGTATTTTGCTTTTGCAGAGAAATCTTGTTTATCTTTGCCAGGATAGGCTCTTTGTAGAGAGAGAGAAATTATTCTTTGAGAGTAATCGCACTGGTTCTTAGATAGAGCAAGAAAACAGCTAGTTTGGTTATAGGGTTGGGATTGGCGATAAACAAGATGGACCAGCAGTATTGTCTCCGCTGGAACAATCATCCGGCCAACCTCACAGATGTCCTGAGCTCACTTCTGGCACGCGAAGCTCTATGCGATGTTACCCTCGCCTGCGTCGGCGAGACATTCAAGGCTCACCAGACAATATTGTCTGCTTGCAGTCCGTATTTTGAGAACATCTTCCTGCAGAATATCCATCCACACCCAATTATCTTCCTTAAAGATGTCAATGATACCGAGATGAAGGCTTTGTTACATTTTATGTACAAGGGAGAGGTTAACGTGAGTCAGCATCTGCTGCCTATGTTTTTGAAGACAGCTGAAGCATTACAAATCAGAGGATTAACGGATAATAATAGTGTAAATAGCAAGGGTGACGATAAGAGTCCAAGTCCAGAACCAGAGGCACAAGGTGAAATCAGGCACTCAGAGTTCCCTAGTATACAGAGGCATCCTGAAAAGTTGAAACGAAAGGCTTCAGGCAATTACGATGTTTCATTTACTGGACCACCCAGCGAAAGATTCCTCTCTGATTCTCAAGTATGCATTAATTCTTATTTCCTCTTTAATGTAGAATAACATTTTTAGTACCTATTTTATTTTAATATATTAAGCACAGTTTACTCACATGTTTTGGTGGTTTATAAATTTTTTATTTCTAACAAATTGTTTTGATTACTCTTATTATACAACCATATTTTTGTTTTTGTTTTTCTGCTATTATGTTATAATTAAGAATTAATATCATTTTACTGTAAAGGATGTGAACACTAGTTTTCTACATTTCTTTTGCAAATAATTTTGTAATTGGATTTCTTAGTACATTTATTTACTAATAAATAAATAAATAATAAATATATTTCCTGAATTTTGATCAAATAATTGAACATTAGAACATTGTAATTTACATACAAAACTGAAAAGAAAAAAGTCTATATCCACAGTTTTGAATAAAACTAATCTAATAAATTTCATCTATAAAAGTTTGCTATCAATGTAAAATACAAAAAATTTGTTAAACATAATTTACAAAATTTATTCAGATCTTTAAAAAAACTTAATCTTGTGCATTTAATTGTCAATATGAGTTTTTAATTTATTTAGTTCTAACTAGTCATTAATTCTTTATAATTTCAATTTTTATCTGAATTTAGCCTAACAGTATCATTTGTACATGAGATAATATTAATTTGGAAGAATAAACAAGTGATCTTTAATAAATACAATAAATAAGAGAGGTTCCAATGTTGCACTACTTATACTTCTATCATCAGAGGAAATTGCTTCATTTTGCTAAAAAACTTTTAACAATTTGTGATTGATAATTCAGATAGTCTATATTTTAAATTTATAGTCTGTTTAAAAAATCTAAAATAATTATAATTTTTCCTACCAGTTTCTTTCCTGTTTTAATTTATCAAAGAAATTAATATTGTAATATATATCTTGAAAAGTTTAATGTTGAATTTTGAAGATAAGAGTAAATTCAATCTTGTAATTTGAAAATTTTTCTAAAATTAAAGTGTAAAATTTAAAGCAAATTCCATGAAATAGAAATAAAAGAAAATAATAAATTTAATTAAATACATAATCAGTTATAACAAAAATTTCTGTTTTTACATGTGTGTGCTTTGAATATAGAATAAAAATAGAACAAACGTTCAAATGCTTCATGTATGCAGTGAGTCACAGTGATCTTTTGTCTAAATGCACTATATATGTGTGTATACAGAAAATTTTTAACTTGTTTACACTTGGATGTATTTAAGAACACAGTTTTTTTAATATTCAAATTATTAAATAAATACATTTTATTATAAATATTAAAAAAAAATTTTACTTGCAAAGTATACTTATATTGCAAACTTCTGTCTCATTAATATAGCACAGTGCTATATTTACCTATTATTAGTCCTAGAACTTCCAAACTTTTAAAACTTTCAAAACTTGCAGTCATAAGCTGTGTATATTTTATTTGACCTAATTTTCTAGCTTGTCTTCCAAAGAGATTAGTGTGCATCTTTGAAATGCCAATTAAGCTAGCCCACAGTCAAAAAATGTATTTTTTAATAACGAATTTTTCAAAACAATGCTAAAAGTACATGAATTGGCTAGATGATGTACTTGCATGACTTTTATCCAGCACTTGTCCAACCACTTGTATTAACAGATCAGTCATGTGCAAAGACAATTAATTTGTTATTACTGTTTAAAAATTTTTTATTCTTTTTGATGTAATGGCTAAAAGAATCAAAAGTTGTACACATTTTTTTAATGCAGGGAAATAGTTTTATTTATGTGATTTTATAAAAAACTAATACATATCAGATAGCAAAGGCACAATCATTAGGTAAGCAACCTAAGGATTGTGCAAACACTTTGAACGGTTCATATGTGTATTGTACATTGGAAAGATATAGTACAATGTCATCTTACATCTTAACTGATAAAGAATAATTTTAAGAATAATTTTGCTATCGTTAAGCTGTAAAGAGCTTAGATAACGCTTATTCATTTTTTTTTCAGCAATACTGATAACATTGAAATTTTCGTAAAAATGAAATTAGCCGAATCACGTGTGAATAAAGACAACCTTTATTTTTTAGGCTTCTTCTCAATATAGTTACAAATCAAGTCCTACGGTTCCAAAGTCAAATAACGCACTGGGAGGCGATCTCGAGGATAGTGGTCGATCCATTTCACCGTCGTCTCAATCTCAGGCTCCGATAAAACAAGAGCTTGATCATCACATGGCCGATTTTCACAATAACATTTCACTCCCAGTAAGTAGAACTAAGTTTACGTAGGAGTTTGTGTCACCTTGCACTACTACTATTACTGCTTCTGCAACCATTTTTTCCATTTTCATTTTGCATGCTTTTAATTTTTGTTTTTTTGTTTTTTTTTTGGTAGTATGATTTTTCTTAAAAAATTGTTCCAAACAATTTTTTTAACCACCCTGGCATTCATTTATTTTTCAGTAGGGATTATTTAAATGGATTTTTGTTATTGCAACGGTGCTATGAACGTATCGTATCGTCTTACGAAATATTTACATTTCATGTACTTATACTTAACATGTCAATACAAAATAAACGTTGTGGTTTGAAAAATCTCACCGTATATAGCAAAAAACATTTTTTTAAATAATATTTTAAATAAGTTAGTGCTAATGTAAGTATTTAGTTGTTTATAAATATAAGTTTAGCCCAATAGAGAGCACTGTATAAAAAAACACATTTCCGTTGTGTAGTTTTTAATTTTAATAAAATGATTTCATTTTTTATAGATATTAAAATATTTTATGGTTTTTAAGCTTAACAGGGTGGTTAATTGCGCATATCAGATCAATTTCCTGTCTTCTCTGAAAAATTCATTACAACTGATGGAGTCTTCTTACCCAGTCTTGAAAAGATTCTCGGAATCGGTAATTCAAGTGCAAGAGAATAAAATGCTAAATATCTTTGGCAACGTCTAAAACGAAGCCGAACGTATGTTACGTCATAGTTTCGTTATTCTTCCCCTCTTATTGGGTCGCAAAAAATCGCTTGACTCAGACAAATATGAAGCGGAAAGGAAGGGATAAAATAAGAAAGAAAGAAATACGTGATTGGCTTTAAATTAAATCGAGAATGTCAAAATGAAAATGTGTCGATTAAGCACATGTCCTTTCCTTCTCTGTTAACAGACTAATTTGGAGTGGAAGGTTCAAAGAGATGGGAAGAGTGATGAAACTATGGATAATCCAGCAACTTTACGTCGCGAAAATCGCCTCTTTACCATTCTGTCAGATTGCTCCAAAGAAGAGCTACGCAAGATCGCTTCTCAAAACAGTCAGATTTCTCCCACAAAACCAGAACATTCTTTACATCTATTCTCACCAAAAAGCCTGCAGCAGCAGGGTGTTAGTAAACCGTCAGGAGTTAACGTTCTCAGGCAGGGTATATCTGTGATTCAGTCTACAATCTGTGGGCCACTACTAAAACCCCAGTCTCAGCCTAGAAAGTCGGGCAGATTTAAAACTAGTTGGCTTGATACCTACTCCTGGCTGCAATACGACGAGCACTCGAACTTGATGTTTTGCAAATTTTGTAGAAAATGGAGCAATAGCATTCCTGAGATTCGCACTTCTTTTGCTGCTGGCAACAGCAATTTTAGATTAGAAATCGTCAATCATCACGATAAGTGCAAGGCTCACAATTTGTGCGCAGCCAAAGAGAATGAAACCGGCGTTTCACAATTATATTATTCATAATTTTGTTATTTCCAATTTTTGAAAATCTTAATATTTTAACTGTGAATATACTGTTAGCGAAAATAATTTCTATCTAAATAACAAGATTCTTTAGCATTTCTTAGAATTGCGGAGTAGATCAAAATTTTATTTACACGTGTTAGATCGACGCGATTATTGATGGTCAAATTTTATCTTTTTTGGGAATCGAGGTATAAATTACATGTTTTGATTTATTAGTAAAGTGAAGCCTTAATAGCCTATGAATGCAAAAAAAATTTATAATACGTAAAGCAACGGGAGGTTGCTAGAAGAAGAAATACGAAAGTAGCTTCTAATAAAGCAGTGATACTTATCTATGATGGATTCTCGCGTTTTCACGGAAAACAAGAGTTTAATGTTTTTCAGCGCGTTAACATTGTTCAACTATATTGCACTAGAAGTTATTTATTGATAAATATCTATGTAAATGCATGGTCTTGTGAAACGCATTTCTATTTCTACACTGATTTGTCCTTATGCCATATTTTCTTTTCAAAAGAAGAATATTCTATACTCGGCGTTATTTTCTACTGTTTAGTTGTAATGAATTTCGATGACTATGAATGTGATTTTAACCATTTTTTTTAATTGACTTTATAAAGCAGTTTTATCGAAATTTTCGTTTTTAGTTTTGTTTTTAATTTGTAAAATATGGACTAATTAACTGTTGTGTATAAAAATAATCTATAAAATAAATTTTTTTCAATTCAATTTTCGGCGATGGTTTTAATTTTTCTAATGTTTGAAAATTAACACGTATTTATCGCAGGGTCATCCAGCCACTTTGTTAAGTGAAGATAGTGGTCCAACGACAGGAACGCTCAATGAAAATGTACCTGGTATTGAATCATCTGAGCATCAAAATCCACCAGAAATGCTCGATGGACTCGATGGTAAGACTTTTTTATATCCAACACCTTACATCTCAAGTTTCATCGAGATCCCAGGCACTTCTTATTTTGAAAAGCTCTGTATTGAGTGATAATTTTTTTTTCGTTATATTTCGTTATGAGAAGTAAAATGTTCATAGTGTCAAGTAGAAAACTCGGTAAGAACTGTTTGGGATCAAAGAAATCGAGGGAGATTCCTAAATCCTTGTGCATGCACGTTTGTTTACAAATCATTGCAGTAACGTAAAAGAAAAGAACAGTTTATGAAAAAAAAAAGAGAAAAAAAGAGTGTCGTATATAGTTCTATAAAGACGAGCATCCCTCTATTTCCAAGACTGGCAAGAGTAGTCGAGTGTAAAAAGTCTAAAGAGCAGATACCAATCACTGGTTAACCTTTTAATTTTTTTTCTTTCCTATATTTGTATATTATACCGCCATTTTTATTAAGCCCTTTAGTGTTCTTAATTTTTTTTTCTTGGTGATGGTGTATCGTGCATTTGCTATGTTCATTGTGTGGTAGTTTTTAATTATGATCGTGAGTGTGCGTTTATTTATTATTTTTTTTTTTCGTTTCTTCTGTTACTACATTACTTTTTTTTTACAACTTCCTCCTTTTTCTCCAATGCCGGAGCACGTAATATTTTTTAACAGGCGTTGGGTCCTTCTTTTTTCCAAAACCTCGGGGGTACAATTGCACATATATATATTTATATATAAGCTATTGCTAAGCTGTACAGAGAAAAAAAGACGGTACACTTTGTATGCGTACTTGTATATATATATTAAAACATCTCACGTGTGCGTACATATGCTCGAAGAATAGACCACCGACGCGTGTATGTGAGAAAGTGTGCGTGAATGCGTGCGTTTAATCACATCGTTGTTTTTTCTACCCTGCGAGGGTTGCCTTTGCGAGTGGACATGCTGAGTAACTCGACGACGTCTCGCGCGTAAAAATTAGATCGGCCAGCTCGCGCGAATAGTCTTTCTAATTTTCCTATTTTCTATTATTATTAAGCTTTGTCGAGGCGCATTCGAGCGGGCTGTTAAGGTGCACCGGACCAGCCTACTGCTGCTTGTGAAATTTCTAAATACTTATGTCATGTACATCAATCTTCGGTGTTGAGTGGGCTGTTTAACTTTCATGAAATTTAGCTCTTATTGTAAATATCGTATCTGTAAATGCTGTCTATGAGTTGTTAATAAGGTAACAGAATTAAAGGAAGATTTAAGGAATTGTTTCAAAGAATGAAATACCAGGAGCAGTTTAAAAGTAATTAAATTGCCGTTTAGATAAAAGAAGCGCATTATTATAATCAGTAAGAAAGTTAGGGAAAGCGATATATTGATCAGATTACGTGCCAGAAAGAGTCGGGGATTTTGGAGACACGTTTTTCCTCAAAAAGGGAAATTCAAAATTTTGTTTCTTCCGTATATTCGATTCCCCTTTGCATCGGGTCGTAAAGCGAAAAAGGAGGCTGAAATACGCGTGGGAAAATGAAGACACGAGAAAAGGGGAGACGAGAGATAGATAGATAGATAGAAAGGATCAGTAGCAAGGACGGAAACGAGCGCGGAATTCCGACTTTCTCTCTCTCTCTCTCTCTTTCTCACTGGAGGGTCGCCGAACTGGGTGGTGTTTTTCTTTTTTTCCTTGTTCTCGCTTGCAAATTTGTCTGCGTGTGCAGCAAACTCGATGCTCGAGCGCGAAAATAATGCAGACGTGCGAGGAAAACTTTTTTATTTGCAGCGATGCGGCGCACCTATTGATATTTTGCAATTTTGACGAACGCTTTACTTTATATCCAGTTTATTTCGCGCTTCAAGTGAGCTTGTAAGAGAATACTCAATTAGAAAAGTGACTTTTCAAATAGCTAATATTTAGTTTTCTACCGAAAAATTTATAAAACCAACAGCTTTGAGCATACTTGGATTAAATTAATTTATTAAATGTACTTGAATTTTATTTCGTATGCATTTCATTATTCTACTTTGAATATCTTCTCAATTTACGAGAAATATTTTACTCGGCAGAAGTAATGGCAGGCGGTACGCATCTCTTGCAGCTCCTTGCACGTACAGTACATTAACTGCGATGTAGTATAAGCCAACCGTTTTTGTCTCCTTATAAGTTTCCTAACGTATTTCAATGAAATGGAAGAAGCGCAAGCAATAAAGGAGAAATTTATGTTACTTTTCTTATATTCCTGTAAAAAATTTGCAACTGTACGTTTTCACTGCTTCTTTCATAGAAATAAACCTGCACCTCTGATTTCGACTACATTAATAGTTATAACAATTTTCATGCGTCCGAAATAGATAATTTTTAAAGAAGGGCGCGTCATGAGCCATTTATTTGAGAGTTGAAGTAAATGCCTATTGGGGACAAAATAAATCATTTTTTCCGAATAAATCTTAATCTAGATTTATGCATCGATTTATGTTTTAAGGCTAGATTTCATTTTATAAATACTTTTGTCACTTAGATATAATGGACGGTGAATAATAGAATTTTAGAACATAATTATATCAATTTTGACCTATTTATATTTATACAATATGTCTTTTTATACACGATGATTGCTACAATACATTTATTCCTATATGTGGAACTTGGTGCGTTATGCTTTTAACACCATAATAAACAGACATGTTCTATGTAAAACGAAAAAAATGTATTTGTACTGTCTCGCACATTGTATAAAATGCAGACAATTGAGTCCAGATACATCAGTTACTTTTATTACGTAAAAAAAATGCCAGAAAAATATGCGTTGGATAGTATGTAATGTGCATAAAATGTCCTATAAAAGCAGCATTTGCATGCAGCAGATATTAAAAAATATAGCAAATTCATCTATTAAATTTTTATTGCCTATAAAAAAATTATATTTGATTGCTTTGGGATTTACATTTTATCTGCGTAACATCAAAATTTCGGTCCATGAAGTGCAATGCATAAATTTAAAAAAAGTAAAACAAGAATATCTAATCAAGATAGAAATAATTCCAAGCGTCAATGCAACGTTTTCATTTTTAGGAAACGTAGTCTCTGTATGATTGTGCATAGCATTAATATTGAATTGATATTTTATTATCAATTTTTTTCACCGTGAAATTTACTTTCAGAGCAGCACTTTTGAGTTTGTTTGCATGGTGTTTTTTATTTTGTAACTCTTTCTTTCGTGTTGTATTTAAATCTTTTTTTTGCATTCAGTAGTATTTTTTTTTAATTTTCTGTTTATTTCCTGCTTTTTCGGCTAAAAATTTCTACTGTATGACGTATTAAAATTTTCGAAGCGACATGCAAATAAAAGCAAATTTATCTGCGTAACTGAATTGTTTTGGTAAATTCTGTGCCTTTACACTTGATTGACATAATTTATTAGCGAGCAAGTATTTCGTTAATGGTGGTTTAGAACCTATACAGAGGTTTGGAAAATAACTTGTGCACTATCAATATTATTCTCGGAATAAAGTTTAACCGTCAAGGTCAGTTTTTCAAGTAATTAATTAAGAAATTCATTTTTGTTTGAAATTGTACCTTGAAATGATGTGACTTAACGATCGCCTTCGGGCGATGACGTGTGCGCTTCACTGAGAATCCAGACTCTCGGCTAAACGAGCTTCATTAAAAACTAATCGTGCTCGTCCCGTGCTTTGGATTCATTGTTTTCGTAAATACTTCAATTTGTAGGCGAAGGGCTTGCGATTTATCCACACCTCGCCTTCCGCGAAAAAAAGGTCAGTCTGTTCGCTTCGAGCCTTTTTCATGCATTTCAGGCACGCGCCTGTCCCTTTCTTCGCGCGATATTTTTCTTCGTCGGCTTTTCCAGATCGTCGAAAACGAAAGTCACGCAGGAGTTGGAATTTTTGTCGAGCGAGGGGTTTGATATTATCTGGGAGGAATTGTAATTTAAAACAAATTATTTTCGACTTTTCAAAAGAATTTTTAGCCGATAAATTTAATTATTCATCTACCTCTGAAGAAGAAATTAGAGGCAGAAGTACTTATCTTCTCTCGTTACATAAAAGGTATTGAGCAGGTATACGTCACAGTGTTTACGAGAGTGGTAATTTACATGATACACGTGTCTGTACAAATACACGGGCTTTTTTCTCGTCGATCAAACGCGCGTTACATACGTCATGACGAAAAGCTATCTTAGGCTCTACAACCTTGACTGATATTCTCAACTTTTTCCTTTCTATAAGTAGAGCGTGCATTATATTATTTTGAACACATAGTTTTTCTTTATTGTTTACGGAATTTTTGTTCTTTTACTCTCCAGTACAAGTACATACACTATCCTTTTTTTCTCTCGATTGTTCAACAGATCACGTTGTTTTGTTTCTCTGTTTGTTTCTTTCTTTCCTGATTGACGAGCAACAAGTAGACATTGAGTTTTCACGACTTTTCGAGGTTCGAATGTGATGTTCTTGCAGCGGCCAGAAAAGACGAGAACTCAATTAAATCATCGTAAAGCTTCACAGTTCTATCAAGTAGAAATAAATTTTTTTTTATGTATTTTGAGTTTTATACATTTGTTTTGTTGAGTTGGTAAAAACTTTGTTTTGTGCGTGCTAAAGAAAAGCGAGATGATCCCGAAGTGATATCTGACTGTGAACGAAGAAGCTTTCAGCTTTTCGAAAAATGTTTCAAATTAAAAACTGAGAGAAAACTTCGGCCTCGTTTCTCGTTAGTCTAGAGTGAGCCAGTATTATAATTGCATCCAGAAAAAAAAAAAAAAAAATGAAAAGATAAAAGAAAAACAGTAAAAAGGATGATGAAACATTGCGGATACGCTTGCTTATTCCAGGAGGAAACAGTACGGCATCACAGCCGGGCACGCAACAATCGAAAAAAGACACGAAGGATAGAGACGGTATGGGTAAAGAGAGTCAGTTAAAGTTTGAGGTGCCAGGTGGTGGTGTTGGTGGCGGCGGTGGCGGCGGCAGCGGCTCTAACGGGTCTTTGGCGGGCCACGGCTTCGTGGCCACCGAGAGCTGCCGGCTGTGCGGCAAGAGCGTGGCCAACATAAAAAAGCACATGAAATCCCACTTTCCCGACAAATATCAGTGCCACATCTGCATGATTTCGCTCACGAGGTCCGACAATCTCAAGAGGCACATCAAGCTCAAGCACGGGATCCGAGGCGGGGGCGGCGGCGGCGGTTCCGGCAATTCCGGCTCCGCCGCCTCCTCGCTTCTCGGCTCGTCCTACATGCGCCTCGAGGCCAAGCACTTCCTTGCCAAATCCGAGTACCTCACCTAAAGTCGATCGTTTATGCTTAGATCTTAGTTTTTTTTTTTCGATGCAGGAGCTATTTTGTCGGACCTTCATAGCGAAACACACAAACTCGAGTGAGAAAAGTATTATTTATTTATTTATCTATTTATTTATTTATTTATTTATTTATATATTCGCCTCTGCGTAATTGGAATTCGAAGGTGGCATCCTCTTGAGCTGCGTGTCATTTTTTAAGGAAATAAGATCGTGTGCAACATTCTTATAATGATTAATTCTTGTCTACATATACTTTAAGTGTGTCTGTGTATTTATTTACTTATTTATTTGTCCGTTTGTTTCTGTAAAAAAAAAAAAAAACGCGAGCGTCGAATTGGTCGTCGGGATTAAATCCTCTTTGACACTTTGTTCCATTGAAGATACTTGGGACCAACTCTCCGTGCGTCGCGTGTCGCCCTTTGATATATCTATGAATTGCTTTACATTTCCCGTCGAATCGAGTTTGCCGATGCACGATTGAATTCGAACTTTTGCCCTCGAACGCGTCCGCCATTCCGGATGACGAGCCGCGCGAAAAAAGAGACGCGCATATATAAGAGCATGCAATTCTTACGCCTAGGAAACCTAATAAAGAAATCGATATTTTTCAATTCAAAAAGTGCAATTTCCAACGAATTTGCAAGGAAACTCGTCGTCTGGAACGCCTGACCGCCGAGGAGCACCGTAAGCAATAGTATTGTCTAATTTACAGTAAAAAGCTATATTTGAGGAATTTAAGGAATGAAACTTTTATCTGTAAATAATTCATGTTAGGGGAGTTTAACGAGGCCTTTCCTTTTGATAATCCTAGAGTTTGATACTGACTTTTTCTGAAGCAATTCGCGAAGAAAGTTTAATACTATATAAGAGATTTTTACAAAAGAAAAAAAGAAAAAACTAAAATATCATATCACTTAAGAAAAATGCGGTTGAATTGCATATCACTTAAAAGGTTGTATTTTATAAACAGTTTATTCTATAGAGAAAAAGGAACAAGATTTTAGATGTCCTAAAACTATTTTAATACTATCGAAGTTATTTATCGGTGTTATTATAAATGCCTTCTTAAGTCGAGAGGGAAAAAAGTAAAATTGTACTATTTCGATCGTGAAAAATCTGTTTTGCTGACATTTTCTATTTTTATATAACTTTCAGTATACCAACGTTAAGATTCTTACTTAAAAATTCGGGCATTGGAAATTGAACTTTAGAGTAAAGAGTGAGACTCTGCCGTACATTCTGTCAGTAAAGTAGAGCTTTCGCGTATTCTCCATTCGTGGAACCTCGTCATTCTTAGTGCAGGATTGAAAGTACCAGTGAAAATGTAAAGATCTTTCGGTGTTCGAAGGGTATTTGCGCGTATACTTTTTAAGGATATCTTTAGATAAAGTGTTTTTTCCTGCGAAAGAAAATAATTTGTAAGTTTAATAGACGCGATAATTTTACGTCGCGATGTATTTTTTACTCCTCTATTTATTCGTAACTTATGAAAAGACTTGTGACTGCAGGTAACAATATTATTTCGGACTTGTGCTTTGCATACTTTTTTTATTCGTTACCGGTGCCAAATTAAATGACGAAACGAGATGAAGAAAAATTCATACAAATCACTTTTCTAGAGGAAGTTAACGATGGAGTTTCGTAAAAGGTTGCTGGTTTTTTGGAAAAGAAAGATCGAAGAGAAACTAGACCTTTTACTTTGGTATTTGTTCATACACACTTTGTGTTTATTTAATTCTCGATTTTTATTTTAATACGTTTTGTTTAATTAGTTATTTATTTCTAAGTAAATTATTTCTTCATTTATTTATTTATTTATTTTCATATAAACCTCTGAGTTCAAAAAGACTGTTTTAAATAGGTTCTTTTTAAGTCTAACTTAACTTCATTTGTTTTAGTTGTAAATATATATTTTGTTAAGCCACGAGTGATTTTATTCATTCTCACTGCCATATTTATTTTAAGTTCGTATTTATTTAGGATTAAGAAAATAGAAACGATAACAGATAAGTACCAAAGTAAAAAAAAAAAAGTACTAAGATCTGTCTTCAATTTTTCTTTTCAATTGAAAATCAGTAATTTTTTAACGATCTCTCCTTTTCGAGGCTTAAACGTAATAAATCAGTATTAAGATGTTATATGTGCCCGCGAAGGTTGAAGGTTCGCGAACTAAAAAAAAAGAAAATAGAAAAAGAGCCGCATTAAAGAGTTTAGTGCCCGAAGACTGATTGTATATTTCGGGTTGGATCAGCACCGACTCGGGAATTAGTCATACGAAACTAGTCCAAAAGCCCACAGGCACAAATTCACTTTGACTTGCGCGGGTTCGCGACGCTATAAGTAAAAGGGCCTCTCACGGTGCCTTTTCTCGAACCTAAAAGTACAAGCTTTTTTTTAACAGATAATATAATCGTGGACTGTCGAGAAGTAGATTTTTTTTTAGTCGTAGAATGCAATAAGGATACTAAATGAATAGCACTTCATTTTACTCAATTTACAAAAATCAATTTTTCTTACTTACTCTTTAATGGCTAGATTATGAGGTGCCACTAAAGCAATTTATTCGTTAATCTATCGGTTCTTTGTAATAATTACATTTTCGATTACATTAATATTGGTTACTAGATTTATTGCAGTCTTAAGTAGTGAATTTTTTTCGTATCATGCAATTTTTAGATATGATGAGTATCGATTATAAAAATGTATCTTTGCTTTCCACATTAAAGAGGTCATTCTCAATTGTTTATTTTTAGTTAATTCAGATTGTTTCAGTAAATAAAAAAATCTCTAAATTCATTAAGCATCACTAACAAATGTAATAACTTTATTTAAAGTTTGCAAAGAATATCTGCTTGTTCATTAACGTGTTTTTACTTGCTTTGAGAAATGTCGAAAAATAACATTTTCCAAGTAACATTTTTCTTTACATCCTATTGACGAGCCTCGTGTGGAAAACTGGATAAAACTCCCTAAAGCCTCTGCAGTGAGCAGAGTCTCTAAATAGATATAGAGGCATAACTACTGATCTCGCCTGAATGCGTTCCTTAAGATTAAATTCTCTATTTTTAATCAGCGATAGCGTGGCGCTTCGATTTCTTTTTTTAATCGAAATTTGTCTATTCGTATATCTTTTTTATAAGCTCGATTTTTAAAAGTATATAATTTAATTTAATAACAATACGTTAGTGTTTAAGCTTTGTATAAAATTAATTGGATTAATTTTAAGTTCGATTTTAGAGAAATCTTACAATGACACGACATTGATAATGAAGTAATTTTTGCCTTCGAGAAATTCCATTAGTATGTAGGTAATTAGATGATAATGAAAACGAATGTATAAAATTTTACGATTGCTAATAATAAATATATTTTTAAACACTCAAGGTATTTCACACTTGATCGTCAATCCCTTTTTATTTTGATTTATCAGTTTTTTTTTTATTTTCAACTCTGTTATGTTGTTAAATATTTTATTTATAAGATTTTTCACTACAATAAAACATGTTTTTCGTTCGATCCAGTAGTTAGACAACCCTTAATCACTTTCACCTCTACACTTATCATAAAGTAAAAAAAAAAAAAAAAAAAAAATACCAATAAGTAAAAACTTGGTCGAGAGTTGAAAAGAAAAAAAAATGGCTGATTACGAATTTCTCGAAAGTTTCGAGGCGTTGAAAAAGGAGCCACGGCCGGTGGTTCAGAAAAGATCGTCCAGCTTACAGATAAGAGGCGTTTAGCACATACGGATAATTCCCCGGGCGTGTGCTGCGTCAGTCACTTTGCTGCGTGCAAACAGCAGAGGGAACGAAAGTGAAAGCAGAGCGGAAATAACATTTTCAGCGAGAAATAACTCGCAAAGGAAACGGTTCGCGCGAAAAAAAAACTGCACACTCTCTCCGCTTAAATATTCATCCCGGAAAATTGTTGGTCTTTAGATTCTTATTTTCATTGAATCCGATGCAAATTGCCGCCAAAAATGAAAAGCCGTTAAAAGGCCTTTGCTCCTTTGAGCAGATTTGCCTCGAGGGGTTAGAGCGCGCGCGAGCACCGTTTTTTGTCTCTCTCTCTCTCTCTTTCCAGTCCTCCCCTCCGATGCAGGAGGCGAAGGGCGGCGCGCAGCAGTTGTGCATGCGAGGCTCTAGCTTCTTCCTCTTTGTTGTGCTCTCCCCCTCCCCCCCGTCACGCGATGGCTCATTTTCTCATTCAGGCTTACACGCGCTGTGGCTCCTTTTTCAGACGCGCGGCTTTCCTCCTAGTGAGTTTCGACAAATATTCACAATTATTTCCTGTTTTTCTCCCTCTTTCCCCTATATCGGCTGCTGCTGCTGCTGCTGCTGCTGCTCTCAACGTCTGCTGTCCG
This sequence comes from Ormyrus pomaceus, assembly GCA_900474385.1. NCBI lineage: Eukaryota > Metazoa > Arthropoda > Insecta > Hymenoptera > Ormyridae > Ormyrus > Ormyrus pomaceus. Next base: position 53,583 of record UCOM01000924.1, read on the forward strand.
TAAACGTTTTGGCGCCGCCGGTTTGCCTTTGTCGGATTATTTAGCGCCGAGACGTAGTCTCTCACTCTCTTTCTGTCTCTCTCCGGCGCTTTGCCCGCAGCAACCTTTTTATCTCTCGCCTCTCCGCTTCTTCCTATCTCCTTCTTCTGTTGTTTTTTTTTGTCTTTTTCTTACGGCGACGTTCCTTTGCTGCGAACAAAGCGACTTCGACTAACGTGACATTATGTACCTGGCAAATTGCATAAGAGCTGACAGAGAAAGACGGAACAGAGTTCAGATGATTGTATTGCTCAATTAATTAAAAGCAATTGACTTTATTCTAATTAACGGTTACGCAATTGTAGAGATTTTTAGTAAAAGTTGTATTCATTTTCAAAAAATATTTTATAATGCGTCAAGTAATGAACAGTTATAATTCAGAATTATCGGTGTTATTAACTATTTGGTGCTAAAACTCCGCCGAGGACAAGGAAACTTATTTTGCAATATTTTCAACTGTAACCTCGAGTGGCAAATTATTGAAAGATTTCAAGTGAATTATTGCAGTAAAAATATAAAGATCATCCCATGCTAAGTTAACTATTATTTTCTAAAATTCAAAGATGTATCGTGTTTCTTCACAATGCATTTCAAGTCGCTTTAATTTGCATGTTTGACGAATGTCACGTAAAAAGTAATATTCAAATATTGTTAATTCGATGCAGAGGCCCGGCTAAAAGAGAAAGAGAAATTTCGGCTTTTCAAGGATAAGTTCCCCGACGCGCCAGATTGAATTCTTTTCACTTTTACAATATGTACTGATTTTAAAAAGTCTAGCTTCAAAATCAATCCTTCAACGTGAATTTTCCACACTTGCACCTTTTCGAGAGCGCCCAAACGTACTCTCTCTTTTTCCCTCTCTCCCTCTGTTTCAGCAGAAAAGAGGCTCATCCTTCAATTTTGAGAATTAATCCCTTAAAAAGCTTAACTGCTGCGCGAAACAAAAAAAAAAAAAAAAAAAACAGTTAAACATCTGGCGGCGAGAGCGCGGAATATAAGAAAACGCTCGAACGAACTGCGTCGGAACTCGCCCGACGTAAAGATGGAAAGCTTTTTATTTTTAGCGGGGATTTCCAGGTAGACGAAGAGCGAGAAAAAAGAAGTTTGCGAGATAGGACAAAGGAGGTAACTAAGTGAGAAGGCTGTAACCAAGCCGAGGTCGCATAGAGAGAGAGAGAGAGAGAGAGAGAGAGAGAGAGAGAGAGAGAGAGAGCGAGCGAGCGAGAGAGACAGAACCCTTGCGCACTGAGGTGCAACTAGTTCCAGGAGGGAGAGGTTAGATTCAAAGGGAAGCGCTGATCGATCGTCATTTTCACTCCTTGCCAGGGAGAAAGAGAGACGGAGAGGCATGCTACAGCGCAGACGATTTCGTTACATGCTTCGCAGGCTCTTTTGTACCTTCGCCGCTAATGTCTCGCTTTTCCGCAGCTCGACTTTCGTGCGTCCCTTTTTCCACCGCGGCCGGTTATCGTTACGCGATAACCTCGTTGCCAAGTGTATTATCGACTAGAAGCAAACTTTTTCCGCTGAAAAGCGGCGAGAGAGAGAGAAAAAAAACGGTGCACGGGGCTCGATTAAAATGTTGCGCGCTCTCTCTCTCTCTGTCGACCGAATGGGTGCCTCATGGAAATAACAAGCTTGAACTTGATAATTAAAACTTACTCCACGCCGCGGCTCCGCTCTGCAGTTTCTGAAATTCGCACAAAGCTGGCTTTAAATTCACTCTCCCGTTCCCGGGAACATCAAATGTTGGCCTTTGCACTTAACTAAAGCCCCGTGTCTTTTTCCTTACCCCTACGTTGTAATTGAACGTTCTTAACCGTTCTTGGAGCAGAGTCAAAGGAGTGTTGTCTTCGTCGCTTTGTATTTGTCTTCGATTGTCTTCTAACCTCTTCTAAATAAATAATCAAGCGCAGACTAACATTTTGCGATTGAATTCAAGCTGGGATTCTGATGGCATTTCGTCGAAAATTGCCAACGCTGTCAATTTTCAAAGTCTCCTTTGATTCACTCCTCGACGAACGCTTCTTTCGTCGGAAATTCATTTCCCGAAAACCATCGACGTTGACACCACCCGTCAATTTTTCATTTACTTACACTCTGCCTAAATGCGGCGAATCTCTTTCCACTTTGCTCTACTCGGGAATTTTTCAAAATGGATCAAGCGCACCTTGCGCGATTGATCTTTCATCGCTAAAACGTTAATTAAACCACATCAAAAGCAAGTACTCTCGCATTAGCGGGAGGGGGTGATTCGAGATTTATTTTCACGGTTTTCCGGCGACGAAATGGCGAATCTCTCCTCCGCCTTCATTATTCAGCGGGTCGCCTCGCGCATTTTCATTTTAGGAAAATGCCGGGCAAAAAATATCATACGACCCTTTGTGCGCGCAAAACCCCGGCGCCGTGACGTGCGCTCCAGTTACAGCCTTTGTCTGCCCGAATATTTCCTATTAGCTCGCCGA